>PVKC010001491.1:0-50163 GCA_004027635.1 Crocidura indochinensis
TGTCAGTATATGGCTATTCTACTCACCAGGACTGTCTTTATAGAGGCAAGGACTCTTACAGGGACTCTACATCAGTGAAGGTTTGTGTAAAAATAAATAAAAATAAAATTGTATTTCCAGACCTCTAATCTGTGAACACTAAACAAACCTAAACCAACTTCCTTGCAATTTCCTGGTTTTCCCAACAAATATATGCTATGGCCACTGAATCTTCTCTCTGACATTACATTCAACTTAGTCCTTTCAGTCTTGGCCTCATTTAGACTTCTACTCAACTTGCAGGTCTACTGCTCAAGAATATATATACATATATGTGTATATGTATATATATACATATATATCTCCCATTAAAATCTGCCTGATCTTATGCCTCTCTTATGTCTTGACCACCGAGCATAAAAACTGTTCCCATTCACCCCTTTTCTCTAAATGACCAAGAAACCTTTGCGATGTAATTTAACAATTAGAACTTATATCATGCTTTACCTACCCCACAATCAATGTTATGAGTGATTCCAAGAACTGGCAATGAATCTCAATTAAAAAAAAATGTACTAAAACCAAAATCAACCAAACAACTCCCCCTCCAAAGTCCAAAGTCTTATAGCAATTCAAAATGTATGATATCAGTATCTTTCTTCTGTTTTATCTTTTGGGGGCCTCCCAAGCAGCATTTAGGAGGCCCAGGATTCACTCCCTGCAATACTCAGCTAACTGATACATCCACTCAGTAAAAGGATCATATGGACAAGGGATAGCCAGCACCATCCTGGTGATGCCTGAAGGCCTCAGAACTACAAATTATGATACTGGAGAGGTCATGTGGCATGGAGGATTGAATTCATGCCTAGAATGCACCTTAACTGCTATTCTATTTCCTGGCCCATATTCTTTCCTTTTCTTGCTATAATAGGTGGTTTTTGGGTCCACTTCTAGCATGCTGCTCAGGGAGTCAGATGAAGTTAGTGATCCATGCTAGGGTTCATGCATGCAAATCATTTCTTTATCCTTTTGAGTCATCTCCCTGGATCTAGAATGTCCCTTTCTTCCTTCCTTCCTTCCTTCCTTCCTTCCTTCCTTCCTTCCTTCCTTCTTTCCTTCCTTCCTTCCTTCCTTCCTTCTTCCCTCCATCCCTCCCTCCCTTCCTTCCTTCCTTTCTTCCTTTCTTCCTCCCTTCCTTCTTCCCTCCACCCCCCTCCCTCCCTCCCTTCCTTCCTTCCTTCCTTCCTTCCTTCCGTTTTCCCTTTCTTTCTACCTTCCTTCTTTTCCTTCCTTCCCAGTGCTCAGAGCATAATTCTTACTCTGCTCAGAGATCACTTCTGACAAGATTTGGAAGACCATATATGGTGCTGAGGAGATGTAACTGGGGTTAGCCACTATAATATTTCTCAACTGAATGACAATTTCATTTCTTTTCTCTTCTTTTCTTTTTTTAGTTTTTGGGTCACACCCGATGACACTCAGGGGTTACTCCTGACTCTGTGCTCAGAAATCAGACCTGGCTTGGGGACCATATGGGATACTGGGGGACTGAATCACTGTCTGTCCTAGGTCGGCTGCATGCAAGGCAAAACATTTCTTTTGGCTAAGTAATTGATGTTTATGTCCTAGTGTTCCTTTAATTTCTGGCTCTCAAGCCTTGCTAATGGCAACAAGAAGATACTATTTTAAATGCAAGGATTTTTTTGAGGAGGTTATGGAGATTATTAAGTGGTACTCAGGGGACTCAGGAACTCTAGCTATTTTTTTAGCATGTTTCAGCATTTTTTATGATTTAATGCTGCAGGGATCCTATGATGCTTACCAAGGTCTATATTGCTTACTGAGGTCACCTCAATAGTGTTGGGGGCCTCCAGAACTACACCCAGAAGTGCACAGGGGTCTACAGGGCTATACCCAGTGATACTTGCGGGGCTATGTGGTGCTGGAAATAAAACTTGGTCTAGTGTATGCATGCTGGAAAAGACCCTTAGCCACTATAATATCTCTTGGCCCCTTACCTCCATGTTTTAGGGGAATAAATTGGTATATAAATTCATGAAATTGTTGTACTATCAAGCTCCTCAATCAGGAACCATCTTGGGTAACTCAAAAGTGAGACCACAAAGAGTGGTGAATGCTGTTAGGGAAATAACTACATTCACAACTAGCACTCATAATGTTAAAGAATGAGAGAAGTAGAATGCCTATAGCAAATACAGGCAGGGAAGGGGGAAGTGGGAGGCATTGATGATGGGAATGTTGCACTGGTGAAGAGAGAATATTCTGTTTGTGACTAAAACCCAACTATGAACAAGCCTGTAATGATGGTGCCTAAATAAAGATTTATATAAAACATTTTTTCAAAAAAAAAAGTGAGAAAATGACAGATACTGGTGATACCAAAAATGGGTACTCAGTTGAAGGAAATAGGGTAAATAGTCAAAATGATGCTTCATAGAAACTTTAGCATGAAGACACTATAAAAGTCATTGTAGTATTTATGCACTCATTCATTCTCTCATTCAGACATTGGAAAAGTAGTGAAAAAAAGCACATGAAAAGAAATTATTTATTAGATGGTTTTATACAATGTATTAGTCACAAGTTTAGTTTAGCACTTCAAGAAATTCAAGGGCTATTAAATGATTAAACCTGTTATTTTTCCTAGACTGGTGCTTCTACAATTTTAACATGAATACAAATCCCCTAGTGAGTCTGATTAAAATGCAAATTATGATTCTACTAGAGGCTGGGATTTAGCATTTCTGACAAGCTCCTATTTATGACCCATTTCTGGCAGATATGGAACTGATCTGATCTTATTGGCCCAAGCACAAGGAAAAATAAAATCCTGCAGTTTGCAAAAGCTTGGAAGGAGCTAGAAGTTTCACACTGAGTGAAATAAGCCAGAGGGAGAAGGACGAGTACCAGATGATCTCACTCATCTGTGATATATAAAGGAGCAAAACTAATGTGTAGACACTATCAACTGATAACAAATCCTGACTGGATTACAGAACTGGTACTGTTAGTCGGGGAAATGATAAGGTGGGCTAGAAGTCAACTATATTTTTTTGGGAAAAAAGAGGTGATGGGTTGTAGTTACTTTGATGGTGATACAATAAATTCGTGCAACATATATAAAATCATTAATACTATTATAACTGTGTTGCTCAAATTTATTTTTCTTTTATTTTTTAAAAGATCAAATTGGCATAAAAATGAACGAAGATTAACAGATAGAAAATCTGTGATGCATCACTAATCATCAGGGAGATGCAAATAAAAACAATTATGAGGTACCATCTCACACCACAGAGATCGGTGCGCACCACAAAGAATGAGAACAAGCAGTATTGGTGGGGATGTGGAGAGAAAGGAGCTCTTCTTCACTACTGGTGGGAATGCCTGCCACCTAGTCCAATCTTTATAGAAAGCGATATGGTGATTCCTTCAAAAACTGGAAATTGAGTTTCAATACAATCAAGCTATACCACTCCTAAGGATATGCCCTAGGAACACAAAAACACAATACAAAAATCCCTTCATCACACCTATATTCATTATAGTGCTATTTACAATAGCCAGACTCTGGAAACAACCAAGATGCCTTTCACAGATGAATGGCTAAAGAAACTGTGGTACATATACACAATGGAATATTATGCAGCCATCAGGATAAAGGAAGTCATGAAATTTTTCTATACATGGATGTACATGAATCTATTATGCTGAGTGAAATAAGTCAGAGAGAGAGAGATGGGTGCAGAATAGACTCACTCATCTATGTGTTTTAAGAAAAATAAAAGACATTTTTCCAATAATTCACAGAGACAAAAGAGAGGAAAGCTGGACACGACATGAAGCTTACCACAAAGAGTGATGAGTTCAGTTAGAGAAATAACTACACTGACAACTATCATAACAATATGAATGAATGAGGGAAGTAGAAAGTCTGTCTAGAGAACAGGTGGGGGTGGGGTGGGGAGGAGGGAGATTTGGGATATTGGTGATGGAAATATTGCACTGATGAAGGGGGGTGTTCTTTACATGATTGAAACCCAATTACAAACATATTTGTAATCAAGGTGTTTAAATAAAGATATTAATATAAATGTATTTAACGCAGAAAAAAGAGTGATCAAAATAAATAAAAAGAAAATCTGTTATGATCTTCTGCCTGGCAGGCAAAGGAGCTAAAGCTCTTTGAAAAGTTATAAAATGAGATAATAAGGGCTGGAGAGATAGCACAGCCGTAAGGCATTTGCCTTGCATGCAGAAGAATGGTGGTTTGAATCCCTGCATCCCATATGGTCCCCCGAGCCTGCTGGGGGTGATTTCTGAGTATAGAGCCAGGAGTAACCCTGAGCGCTGCCGGGTGTGACTCAAAAACCAAAAAAAAAAAAAAAGAGAGAGAGAGAGAGAATAATATATAGCCCAACTATCTTAAAAGAGGAGTTAATAGAAGGTGCAATGCACATTGAGAGCACTCTACAAATAAAAAAGGATATTGCTTCATGCTGTTCAAAATAACTATTAATTTCACACCTTATATAAAATATGGATTTTTGAGAAATATATACTTAGGGGGGAAATCTAAATTGTTATAACAAAAATATCTCATTTACTTCTTTTTTCATGTCTAGTAGTAGAGTATGGTTACAATATTACTTACATGAGATCATAAGATGACCCTTATGAGAGAGAGAGAGGATGTGACATGTAGCAGGAATGAGCCTCTTTTGCTGCCACTTAAATGGGACATCAGTTAATAAATGCATTCTGTATAATTCTAAATAAGGACTTTGGTGATTATTTTTTTACAATTAACTCATTTAATTTTAGCATAAATGACTAGTTTTCTATATTATTTATTCTCATTTATTATCAATAAGACTAGAGGTTCTAGACAGACAAAAACTATTGTCTAGTTCATCAGTATATACTCCACCGTGGCACAATGCTGAAACAGTAGGTGTCTAAATCATTCATGTAATGAATGAATCAGATTCAGAGATGAAGTGTCTTGTTTAAAGTCACACCCAATTAAGTGGTAGAGCAAGACATTGTCCCAGATGCACTTGAAAATAGATGTTTTGATCCCTGGAGTTTCTTATTTGGCAGGCTTACCTAAGTTGAACCCAATTATCTGTATTATTTAGTGCACTCCCCTTTTACTCACTCATGCATATATTAAGTATGTAATATATATCAGTCATGATATAGGTTTCCATCAGGTCAATTTGAGAAAGTTTGTATTCAACTATGATGGTAGGAGTCATGTTAATTTAAATAAAATGAGCATCCAAGGGATGCTAGTTCATTCCTTCAACATAATTTGTTTTGAGAGTTAAGAGCATGTTAGACTGATGAAAGCAAGTATAAAAAAGTCATCCTTTGAGATGGAGTTATTTATTTAGTTTATGTAAACTTGTTCAGCAATACTCATTGGTAGCATAAAACAGTCTGAGCACTTCATTACCTTCACTGGGCAATGGAAATGATTCACTCCATGCTCTTGTGGAAGAGTTCAGGAGGGATGGATGGAAGTAGGAATGTGTTAATGAGAGGATGCTGGCATGGCCTCAGCATCACTGTCTGAAAGCTTTTCACCTCCTAGAGGGAATTGCTGATCTTCCTATTTGCGGATAGGTCTTTATTTAATTACACAAATATATTTTGTCAATACAGTGTTATGTTTTAATTAGCTGCAAAGCCTCCAAGATCATCACTATTTTGGATTTTTTGAATTATGGAACAGAAGGGTCACCAGTGAACATGCACTGCCTCCCACACCCAGTCTGCCCTTTCAAATGTGGTCAAAAATTTCAGAAAATTCCTCCAAGAAATTTCGTAGAGGAAAGGAACATATGAGTCTTTGTATTTTAATATCTGCTACATTAAAAACCTGTAGTTACCTGAATACTTGTTCTATTTTTAAGTCCTTAAAACTCTGCTTGCTGTAGAAAGTCTCCTGCAATCAGTATAATCAAATGCAAAATTAATGAAATATTTAACATAGCTTCTTTTGCTTTGAGAAATGAGAAGGAAAATAACTTTGTGTATGGTTTAGACCAAAGAGACATCTAGTAACCATTTTTGAAGGTTTCTGATTGGGCCCGAAGAAAGGTATAGTGGATAGGATATTTTTCTAATGCACAGTCAACCCAGATTTGATCTCTGGCATCCCATAAGGTTTGCCAAGCAACCAGAAATAATTCCTGAGTCCAGAGACTTAAATAATTCCTTAGCACCACTAGTTGTTTTCCAAAGATTAAAAAAAAATGTTTCTGATGATACCAATAAAAAAAGAAACATTTTTCTAGTTTTTCTGTACCAACCTCAGCATTTGTAAAAGACAGCAGTTAGTAACTTAAAAAAAAAAAAAACTGTCCTTTGGTGAAAGTGTTACATATCCTACTGTTTTGTGCTGTTGTGGATGCTTCTCTTAAACCTTATAGTAATTTACACATACAAACACATATACACACATACATACATACACATTAACTCTTTCGTTTGGAACAAATGTTAATTAGTTTTAAGCTTCTAATATCAATCACCTAATGACTGCACAGTTTCACTCTTGTCACTTATTAAATTTTTACTTTGACATTTATTTGTCTAATGTAAGAATGGGCTTTCTACCTTTTAAAGGTACCAGTGTTTAAGGCTATGAGTGTTAGACTGTGCATGACTGAAATGCAATCATGAACAGTTTTGGAGCTGTTTATCTTATGGTGGTTTGATTAAAAATTATTCTAAAAAATTTAAAAAGAAACCTCTGGTGGGTGGGACAATTTTTAAAAGAACTTAATGTAATTGTATTAACTTTTCCTTATTTTAGAAAAATACCAAGTTTGTTTTGGAAACATGAAGACAGATGGAAAATAAACTGTTCATCTCAAGAATTTTATCATTAGATAAGACATGTGTGTTATTTCTTATAACATCAGGGACAAAATTGTTAAAGTAGGTTCTATATAGCAAAATAGAAAGTTCAATGGAAGCAGAGAGATAGTACAGGAGGAAAGACATATAATCTTGCATATAACTTCCTGGATTCTATTTTAGGCACTACCCATGGTTGGTTCACTGAGCATAATCAGGAGTGATCCCTGAGCACAGAGCTAGGAGTAAGCCCTGTGTACCACCAAAACATAAATAATGAGTGAACAAACAAATAAATAAAAATGAACATCTAAGAAATAAAATTCAAAATGACCAAGAACTATGAGTTCCCACTTAAACTTGAGAAAGCATTTTTGGGGTTCTATTGTGGATGGACAGTAATTCATATTAGTTGTTAAACACTGACTTGTAAAAATCGACAATCAATTGCTATGAACTTTCTTTGGAAGTCAATATTCAATTAATCTTACTGGTAATGTCTCCAAGAGATAAGAGGTATATACTTAGCTTAACCTGAAATTGTTTTACTTTGGGGATGAAGGTTTTTCGGTCAAACCTGGTAATGTTCAGAGTTATTTCTGACTCTTAAGAACTACTTTTGGCAGTGCTCAAGAAACCATATAGGATGCCAGGATTGAATCCTGATCAACAAGGCAAATGCCCTACCCACTGTGCTATTACTCTGGATATTGCTTACTTTTTTATTGCATGTTATAAATCATAATAAGTTCCCCAAATTGAATCCTCTGTGGTGTCATTCTATTGAATATTGTTGTAATTAAGTGCTTTTGGTGTATTAAGCAGTTCTACTCTGCTTGCAGAGCATCCAGTAGAAGGTCAAGTCAGTAAATTATGATAGTTGACTGGTACAAAATCAGTATACAAGAATTTTAAACATATAACTCTATATTACATAAACATAATTAAATTTTCTAACATATTTTGATATTATTTTGTGGGGTATTATCCTCCCAAGCTTTGCTTAGAAACTTCAGGAGGTAGTTCAGCAGAACTTAATCAAATTCAGAAAACTAGTATATTTATTTGTTTATTTATTTATTTTTAGATTTTGGGTCACACCCAGGAGTTTTTCAGGGCTTACTCCTGGCACTATACTCAGAAATTGCCCCTGGCAGGCGCTGGGGACCATTTGGGATGCCAGGATTCAAACCACCGTCCTTCTGCATGCAAGGCAAATGCCTTACCTCCAGGCTATCTTTCTGGTTCCAGTATCTTTATTTTGAGCTGTCCAAGTAAACCCAGTGTCCAGATGGTTAACACTTTACTTAATTTAGCTTTTTGACCACAAGGGCAGTGCTCAGGGGCTACTCATGGCAATGTGTTGGGAGGTCATTTTTCTTGGAGCTTCTGGGATCATGATGTGCTGCAGATCTATTCTGGGCTTTTTTGCATTCGGAGCATGCACTCCAGTCTATTGACTTATCTTTTTCTATACTATCACTTCTGAAACAGTTTTTGTTTACCCTTAGCTACTCCTTAAATCAAAATAAAAAAATGAAACAGGTAAGAATATTCATTGTGTTCATAACGAGTTTCATTTTGTTTTGCATAGAATAGAATTGTCCCCAGTTCAAGTTCTGTTAATAAAAAGTAGGATGTAGGGTAGAGCAATTGCACAGTGGGTAGGGCATCTACCTTGCACATGGCTGACCTGGGTTCCATCCTGGGCATTCATATGGTCCCCAACCCTGACAAGAGTGGTTTATGAGCATAAAACCATGAATAATCCCTGAGCACCACTCTTGTGACCCAAATAACACCCCCCCAAAAAAAAGAAAAGGAAAGAAAAGAAAAAAGTAGATGGAATTAAAAAAACCTCAGAAATTGTTATGAAAGATTCAAGTCAAAACTAGTTTTATCTTGGGGTCAGAGCAATAGTCTAGCAAATAGTTCAGGGTGTTTGCCTTGCAAGTGGCCAACCCAGATTCTATCTCTAGCATCCCATATGGTTCTCCAAGCCTACATGGAGTGTTTACTGAACTCAGAGCCAGGAGTAATACCTGAGCTCAGCTGGCTTTGGCCCAACAAACAAACAAACAAACAAACAAACAGAAAAACTAGTTGCACCAAGAAAAGAATTGGATTTTTTTTTCTGGAGAAAAGAAAGAAAAAAATATGATCAAAGTCTCAAGTTCAATTATTAAAATTGACATTAAAAAGTTTTTGGGCTGGAGAGATAGCATGGAGGTAGGGCGTTTGCCTTCAAGCAGAAGGTCAGTGGTTTGAATCCCAACATCCCATATGGTCCCCTGAGCCTGCCATGAGTGATTTCTGAGCCCAGAGCCGGGAGTAACCCCTGAGCGCTGCCGAGTGTGACCCCCCCCAAAAAAAACAAAAAAAAAGTGTTATTTCATGAATATAAATTTACAGTAAAGATGTGTCTATGACTTATTTGGTATAGTTACAATATAATTATTTTCCTATTTAATGTCAAAAATGATTAAACATCTTAAAATTTCATTTCCTAGATTAAAAAATATATGTCAGACTATTGTAAATGTGAGAATCAAAGTTTTTTTTACTTTATAACTAATTTCTTTAATGTTTTTAAAGAAGGAATTTTTTAAATTTTTATTTTTTTATTAAATCATTGTGAATCACAAGTCCTTCATAGTGAGATTTCAAGTATAATGACAGAAAATTAGGGCCATTCCCACCACCAGTGTTGACCTCCCTCTAGGAGTTCCAAAGTTCCCAGCGTACATTCCATACCCCTTTCTTAGCCCCTGGCTGCCAGTGTAATAGTTTAAGTTAGATTGTTATATATTTGTTGTTTAAAATATAGTGTTTTATTTTTTAAGTTTAGATTGTTATAGTTTGTATTTCTTGATTCTATTGTTTTTGACTTTGGCTTGGTTAATTAGTTCTGACCATTTTCTTTTCCACCAATGCATTTGAGACCACTTGGCCCTTGGGCCTCATCCTCTCCTTTTTTATAATTTTTTTCAATATGAAGAAAAATGCAATATTAGGTAAAAAGAAGTAATGCATGTCCAAAAGTTTTAAGAAAAAGGTGAGAATCCCTGTCTAGAAAACACAAATAGATTTTTTAAAAAGGGAGGTGGTGTCACTTTTGTTTTGTTGTTGTTGTTGTTTTTGCATAGATACAGAAAACATTTGGGAAATTAGAAAGTAAATACCCTTGGTTTTAAAAAAGCAGGGTGTCTCTACCCATGAAGCATCCTATCATAAGACCAACTGCAGATTCCAGGCATTCTAATTGTCCAACCCCAAGAAGATTTTTCTTCATGGTCCCAGGAAAAGTTCTGCTCAATCGTGGTTGTTACAGTCTTCTGTAGTTAGAGATCTTGGTTTTTGCACAGATCCTATGTCAAAGCGGAGATGTCAGAGACTCTTCTGATTTCATCTCACTATTAGGTCACAAAGCAGGGAAACCTACCCTGAAAGTAAGCTGCTGCTGTTTCCTAGTCATCAGATTATTATATGAACTCACCCTGGAGCAAGTTAGTGCCAGGGCAACTAGGGCCTCTCAAGGTCAAAGTTTGATTTCTGGTGCTGCTGCAGAATACCAGGCCTGTTCCAACAATGGATCTAAGGTTTGGGGTTGGAAGGTCGATGTTTGATTAGCTGAGGCCTAAGTCAAATCACTATGACAAATGTTCAAAATGAAAGGCACCCCTGTACTGTAAAATTTATGAATACCTACCCTTATTAAATAAGAACTTCTTTCTATATGTAAGATTTCTCCATTTTAATGTGCCAATGCAAAAAAGAACAATGCCACATGATACTACTGGTGCATGTGGGGATAAAAATAACAAGTTAATCTCTATAGCCTGGTTATAACCTGACTTCAGATCCCAAGAGAAACTTATCTACTAGAGTTTCCTATTAAGCAGATCCAAAAAAGGAATTGGGAAAGCTTCCTCTATATATAGAAATAAACTCTAAGAATTATAACTATTAAGGAAATGCATCTAAAGAAATATATAAAGGAAAATAGAGATATCCCCTTTAAGTCTTTTGAAGTAGCTTTGGGGGGAGAAAGCATAATATCTAGAGCACAGTTTCATGTCAAGCCCTGGACTTGTGGAGTCGGAGAAATGGTTTGCAGAATCAGAAATCAGATTAAACAGACATAGATGTGCCCATCACATACACACTCACACACACCCATATAAACAGACACGGGAGATCGATTTGTAGGTTGCAGTTAAAGAATTGACCCTGTGGGGTCTGGAAACTGGGAAAACTTCCCTGTGGGCTGAATAAGAGTGGAAAGCAAGAACTTTTTAAAACATGAAGAGACTGCAAACAATGAAGTACATGTGCTTTGGAAAGATAGCTATCTTTATTTTAATAGCTGCTATAAAAACAAATATAGTGCATGACTCAGGTAAGTTGTTAATAAATTTACTTAGTTTACATTATGCTTACAAAGCAATATAGCTTAATGAGATCAGATATTACACTAATGGTGTATTTTAGAATCATAACATTATTAAGTCCTGCCAAAACTATTGATAGGCTGAATGTGGGTAGCTAAGAGAAAAGTAGTAAGGTCTTTTTCAGAACAGTAGTCATGCATTTATTACTCCATTCCCTTAAAAAACTTAAATAAGTGAGTTTTGAAAGAATACAATCAGGCAATTATCATTAAATTATTTAGTATGGGGAAATTAATAAACCATGTAGGTCTTTTATTAAAAATAAAGGACAGCAACAATAATGACAATAATAATGACCTATAAAAGATCCATAATTAACAAGTGTCCAAGTTTCTGAAAAGTCACAGTTATGCGTTGATGCAGGTGAGATATTTAGAATTCCAAATTTCTACAAAACAGTTAACTTTCTACTCCTGTAAGTGTTTGGGCTACAAGGAAATAATTAATTTAATTTAATTCATTCAAATAATTGAATAAGTCAATTTCCTTATGATTCAAAAGAAACACTAAACTTCAGAACCCTAAAGTTACTGAGTTGAATTTTAAAAATAAATGCAATGGGCTTGGTCTGAGAGGTAGTACAAAGATTAAGAAGGTTGTCTGGGGCCGGAGAGATAGCACAGTGGCGTTTGCCTTCCAAATAGCTGACCCAGGACCCAAGTTGGTTGGTTAGAATCCCAGTGTCCCATATCCCATATGGTCCCCCTGCCTGCCAGGAGCTATTTCTGAGCAGATAGCCAGGAGTAACCCCTGAGTGCCACCGGGTGTGGCCCCCCCAAAAAAGACAGTTGTCTACCTCAAGGATATAACCTTGACAATGATTTGAATCCTAACACTATATTTGATCCCCTGAATCCCTCCCAGGCTGATCACAAACCAACATGGTCCAGAAAACCAAATATATAAATAAATTATATAGTCAAGTAGATAATTTTCATCTATCCTTTATGAGGACATGGCTGATAACTAATAACTAATATAGTAGGAAGGGTTTAATTTATTCTTCACAAACCTGGATCTCTCTAACATTTGACATTTAATGGGTATGATTACTGAAACAATAAAATATCTACATTAGATATAAGTCTTTGTAGATTTTTTTTCAAAATCAACTTAGTATTATTTTCTCTTTCCTATATAAGTTTTGAATAGTACCCCTCTTCCTTGCAAAGGAGAATGATCTAGTTATCATCAATGGATCACATCAACAGGAAGCACATAACCACTAGGTCAAAGATAACCACTTTTTTGGGAGAAATAACAGCATGCATCAATACACACATAAAATACATATCAATATTAAACTTTACATAATATATAGTACAAAATAAATAAAACAAAGTCAATAAAACATTTTGTAGGCTTATTACTAATAAATGAGGGCATAATCTGATTTTATTGTGTTGTACACAGAACATGATTCTAAGAACAGAGAATACACATATAGTAATATACATACTATACTCTAAGGTATTTATATATCCAGTATAAAAATATATTGTCTAGTTTGAAAATAATACTGTCAAATAACTACATTCTGGAGATAAAAATCAGTTTCTGTATACATAGGCTATTAAGCTATATTGTTTCCTAATTTTCTTATAATAGTAATTCAAGCTGAAAGAGGAAAATAGAAGTACATATAACAATGATCTTTCCATTAGCCTTTAATAGATATCTTCCCAGTAATTAGAGAAGTCTTTAAGAAATCATTCCATAGACTGTTTCTTCTATGCTATAGAGATTATCTGCTTGGGTTAAAATAAAGACCCAGGACTCAGTGATTTAAAATGATAACAATCATATCACTATTGCAAACATTGTTTTGGTTTTGGGGGCCACAGAGAATGGCACTCAGGGTTTTCTTCTGGTTCTGTGCTCAGAAATTACTCCTGGCAGGGTTGAAGGACTATATGGGGTGCTGGGGATAAAACCTGAGTGGGCTGCATAAAATGCAGATGCCCGACCCACTGTGCTATTGCTATGGCCCTTTATTGCATACTTTCATGAGTCACTAATTTACATGGCCTGGGGCTTTCACTACACAAGTAGTACTAGCTGGTGAGACCATTAGTACCTGCCTAGGTATTTCTCTCTGGCTCTCCCCTCTCATCATTCTATCTCCATGACACCTCCACCTATTTATTTATTTATTATCATTATTATTGGTTTTATTGTTGTTTGTGTTGTTTGGTGACCACACCAGGTGATACTCATTGTTTATTCCTAGTTCTGCATTAAGGAAATACCCCTTGAAATGCTCGAGGATTATATGAGATGCTTGGGATCAAGCCTTGGTTGGCCATAAGCAAGGCAAACATCTTACCTGCTCTACTATCTCTCTGATCCTTATTATTATTTTTAATAATTATTAAATAATTAAATGATCATTCAATAAATAATTATTTTAATAATTACCTTTAGTGTTAAGGTTTTTTCCATGTGGTCCCTCTGGATCAGCACTTTGGACTTCTCAGTGTCTTTTTTTTTTTTTTTTTTTGGTTATTGGGTCACACCCGGCAGTGCTCAGGGTTACTCCTGGCTCCATGCTCAGAAATTGCTCCTGGCAGGCACGGGGGACCATATGGGGCACCGGGATTCGAACCGATGATCTTTTGCATGAAAGACAAACGCCTTACCTCCATGCTATCTCCCGGGCCCCAAGGACTTCTCAGTGTCAAGGATTAAAGACAGCCTCACTACTTACATGTGGCTCAGGATCCAATATTATCATACCATCAAACAAGGTGAAAATGTAACATTTTTGATGGTCTAGTATCAGAAATAATTTTTAAACTGATCATAGTAAGGAAAACAATTAGATTTTATCTCTAAAAATGAGCATGGCATGGTTTTAAAAGGTCTTGTAAGATCAGAGATATTGGGACAGATATCATTTGTAAATACCATCATAGTGTCTTCAACTTAAGAAAACAATAACTGTTGTTAAGTTTGTTATATGATTTTGTTTTGCTTATTTAGGAGTTATATAGATCAGTTCTTGGTTCTTGGGCTTACTCTTGGATCTACACTTAGGAATGATGCCTGGTTGGGCATGGGATACTCTATATGGTGCTGGGGCTAGAACCCAGTTTGGCCACCTACAAAACATCCACCATCCAGACATTGATGGTGTGATATTTTGACTAAAAACAAATTTACTTTAGTTAGTGTCTGATTAAATATTAATTAACATATTAAAAATAAAAGCACAAAGTAAATAAACAGTTCCTTGAGGCAAGGTAAATTATTTGCCAACAATATCATCATCATTCCATTTAAATTCTTATATTTTCCTCACATAATTAGCTGTTGATCTTCAATATTTCTTTGGCATTATTGTCTACCAAGTTTTATGTTACACTTTTAGTTGGAACAGGTTCACTTTTTTGTGTGTGGGGCCACAACCAGAAGTACCCAGACATTACTCCTGGCTCTAAGCTCAAGGATCCCTCTTGGTGGGTACAAGGAACCATAGGGGGTGCCTGGGAACAATTTCAGTTCAGCCACATGCAAGCACTATACCTATTATACTATCACTCTGGCCAAGTAACA
Organism: Crocidura indochinensis; assembly: GCA_004027635.1. Taxonomy (NCBI): domain Eukaryota; kingdom Metazoa; phylum Chordata; class Mammalia; order Eulipotyphla; family Soricidae; genus Crocidura; species Crocidura indochinensis. Next base: position 14,880 of record PVKC010001491.1, read on the forward strand.
AATACATCTTATTATAAAACTCAACTATAGTTAGAATACCAGAAAAGTACAGGGCATCTGAGACTAACATTTACCTATAAAGGAAAAGGCTATCCTATGACAGTCTGGCAGTCTCCCTCTACCACTTTCACTTTCTACCTCTGTGAACAGGAAGAATCACTCCTTCCTCACAGAACGATGGAGGAACAAAGTTAATAAAAAAAAAGTATTTGGAAAGTAATTTTCAAATGCATGGTTCTGTATGGAGACTAACAAGGAGAGACAATTATGACTCTTTGATTGCCTATGTGTCCACAGTAAGACGTTGTCTTTGGAAAGTGAAGCCTCAGTGTTTTATTTTTTTCTCCCACAGAGATGTATTTTTGCTATGTCATCTGCATTCCTCTCTCATCTTCCTTTCCAACAGAGAAATATGCTGCTTGGTAGCTGTTAGGGTTCACTAAACTCAGAGAAAAAGAATGCATGGAAGTTTTTGTGATGTGTTAGTCTATTAAAAACAAAATTTAAAAAAATAAAAATAAAAAAAAACAAAATTTAAATATGTGAAAAACCAAAGTTTTAATACAAAGTTCTATAAAAGTTCCCAGGCAAATCTCTATTGAAAATTTGATGTAAATTGGAGAATTTTCAGTCTATAACCACACAAATGGTTGAAAGCAGAACAAAAATGTGCTAATATATGTATACTTCTACTTCAGAAGCATTAGAAGTGATCAGAGAAAGCATCCCCAAGCAAGAGGATTCCATGCTGGACAGTGAGTTAGCTCACTGATTTATTATACAACAGAAAACTTGGAAACCACCTCTTCAAGACTATTAGAGCTGACAAACAGAAGCATTTCTGATTGCACTTCTGAAATGAGTATTGGTCCAAAACCGAGCCTATAGGATATTTAAATCATTAATTGCAAGGCCTCAGACACAGGTTGTAATTGAGGTCAGCTCTATGATGTGAGAATGGGAAAGATCAAACTTTGTTTTTAGATGAAGATGACCATTTATCTTTGAAACTCTTAACTGCCTTTTCAGCCCCATTAAATGAGTCCTACCTTCTAAGGTTCTGAGAAGCAATCAAATCCCAACTGATCTTAAGAAAGAAGATTAGAAATACAGCAATTATTGCCTGGGTAAGGAGATAAAAAAGTTTCTAACAATTTTTAAGTCAAATTATTTACTTGCAAGAGGCTCACCTGTATGGCAAGCACAGCTTGATGCTTTTGTAAAGTCCTCTAACTCTCTTCTAAAAGAAACCGTATTTAAGTAATCATCCATTTATGCCATTTATACTGGCAGATAACTGCACACCAAGCAACACTTTGTACTTCTCTGAGAAAATTTGAAAGAAACAGATTTTCTTCAAATGGGATTTCAGTGATATTTTGGGTTAAACACAGTGCTTCTATTGTTTCTGTAATTTAGAGTCTTTACTACTGGTGTGCAAAGAAAAACAGATTCCAGAGACTTTTGTAAGATAGATAATATAGATGGAATTTCATACTTTGCATTATTTCTAGAGAGTAACTTCCACCAGGCTAATTACTCTCAGAAAGAATTTCAAATCTGTAGGACACTGTTAAATTCAAGGCATAAGTTACTCTCAAATAATTATTCATTGATTATGTATCAAGGAGGAATAATTATAGATTGAACAACTAAGTAGTTCTGGATAAACGTTGATATGAAATATAGAATTTTGATAAAAACAAAACAAAACTAATTTGTCTTAATTTTACTTTGTAAGTGCTTTGTTGGTGTCCTAACTTTAGCTTCATGTACAGTTAACTTTGTTTTCTAGTGTTTACAAAGAGCCTGGATAGTAAGAATTATGTTCTGTTTCTGTCCACTCTTCACAAACCAACACTGTTCCCTAAGCTCAACACCTGTTGTTGAAATTACCACTCAGTGGCCTTCATTTTCTTTGCCAACAGATGTGAAGATGCCCAGAGGTCCTTCAGATGTTTGTGCTTCTGAGTCTCCTGGGAGCACCAGGAAAGGAAAGGAAAATGATTCCAGCATTCCAAAGGTCACTACTGGACTAAAATCAAGAAAATTGCCCATATGTTTGGGAAAAAAAAAACCCTCAGATGTGATTACTGGAAAGTCTGGCAATCTTTCCAGTAGACATAGAATGAACAGGACTAGAATTTCATTTAATTTTGTTTACTTTAAAAATAAAAATAAAAGGAATGTATGCTAATATAAAAGAAAATAATTATGATGTTCTTTTGCCTTCAAGTACCACAATTAACAAATTAAAGTTTCAAATGGAAATATATTTACCTGTATCCAAAAAATCAAGTATAAAATGCTACCTTACTTCTGAAAAGAGATCTAAAAATTTAAGCTGAGATTAACAATATAGAAATGAGAATAATTTTTTCAACAAAGGAATACTATAAAATATGTGTAAATTTTCTTCCATGTCAGGAATTGTGTCTGATAACCATTTCCTTACTACTATTTTAATGGTAGATATTTTATAATGTATTTATCATTATTCTTCACTCAACTGTATTAAGCCTCTATCAACATGTTGATGGCCATATATATAAAATATACATTTTTTCATAAAATAAAATGGAAAATTATTTGCATCATATCTCTTTCTGTGTTTTTACTTTGTAGATGACCAAGTAGTATCATGGGTCAGTGGAGTACCCGTATGGTGTTTGTGTGTAACTCAGGCAGATCTTAGATCCAGCCTCAGATATAGGTTTGAGTAAGTTTGCATGTTTTTATTTCTCCACTCAGTAAGTAAATGTAGACAAGTGGAAAGAGGCAGACCTGATGCTTTGCTGCAGTTACAAAAATATCTGGAGAGCATGAGAAGCCATTTTACTTTGCTGTGTTCTATTCTAGATAGAAATAGAATATAACTTGGGGGGTCCCCAGAAGAGTTAACTACTGAGTGCTGAAAATAGAGTGTCCATTAAGGAGAAATAAGAGGATGTTAAGACAGGAACAAGAGGTTCAAGCAGGAGTTTGTTCATGGAAGAGGAGAGGGGGAGGTGGAAAGAAAGATTTAGAAAAAGACAACAGCATAAACGAGGACCCTGAGACATTTTATCAAAAATACTTTGGGGAATATATTTTAAGCCCAATGAATTTGTTTGGTACAAAGAAAGATACAAAGTATTAAAAATATTTTGAGTAAAACTTTGGATATAATAAATTTATTTATTTTGTTTTTGGCCCACACTCTATGATGCTCAGGGTTTGGGGATGGAAACTTGTAGGGTGTTGGAGATCGAAGGTTCAGCTGTGTACAAGGCAAGCAGTCTACCTATTATCTGTTCAATCTCAATAAATAATAGATGTATAAATAGTATTTATTGTAGTCATTGATAAACTATGATTTGACTTTTCTTTTTCACAGGCAAAAAAATTCATGGAAAAGCATCCTAATACTTTGCTTACATTGATTTTCTCTCATTGGCATATATGTCTTGTGAAGTCACTCAAGATTGCTATTTTTTTTGTATTTATAAGATTAATTAGTAAGATGAAAGCAGATAATGACCAACTTGATGTTTTTTTTAATATAAAAATTCAACCAACGGGCCGGAGAGATAGCATGGAGGTATGGCGTTTGCTTTCATGCAAAAGGACGGTGGTTCGAATCCTGGCATCCCATATGGTCCCCATAGCCTGCCAGGAGTGATTTCTGAGCATAGAGCTAGGAGTAACCCCAGAGCACTGCCAGGTGTGACCCAAAAACCAAAAAAAAAAAAATCAACCAAGATTCCTTTGAGAATGATTCAGAGACATCCGGGCTTTTAAAATTATAAGAATTGTCTATATTTGTTGAAATACTCCACCCCAACTCCTTTCCAACAAGTCTTCCATAAGTAAAGAATGGTTCAATATATTTAAGTAAGATAACACTCTTATACTCAAGTCTGGATCAAATTCTGTCATGTCTGTCTTGTTGATGTAGAAAAGGAAATATATAAGAAAATGTAGATTAGGCACTATAAAATCTCTGCTTCCCTGCTGATGTCTAGGATTAGAAATCCAAGGTTTATTCTTATCTTTTTTCTTAAAACATACGTTTCAGAGCAGTCAGAAGTAGTCATTCATTCCACCTCATCATCACAGAAATTACCAGTTGTCATTATGGCAATTAAATGCTACTTCCTCTTATCTGCCAGTGCCTTCATCTGTACCTTCACTCAATGCTACCACTAGTGATAACTTGAGAGAACATTATGCTACTGTATGCCATGAATTACCAGTGTTTACTACTCCTCTGGCACTCTGTGCACTTTTGAAATCCAATCCTAGAATCTTATGTCCAGGATCTATTTGTCATACCCCATACCTGGTACCAATCACTGCCTCTGTCAGAGTCCCATCAGCAACCATATCACACTCAAAGTCTAATGATAGTTTAAAACAGGGCTAATCCAGGTGACTAGAGAAATGCCCATCAATCTTTGCCAACTGAAAAGAGCTGATATTTTCTTTACTAACTGTATAGAATTACCTTCCACAAGGTGAGTTTTATAAATCATCTAAAATTCATTTCTGAATATTATACAGATTTATTTTTGACCCTAAAATAAACGAGTTTGACCATCAACTTTCCTGAACATCCATTACTCTCTCACTGATTTGAGATACCACCTTTCTCAAGTATCAAGTTCCCAGTTAGGTAAATAGGTGAACTTTATAGGCTCTTTATTGTGCCTGAATATCCAGTAGGCTATTCTGCTACTTATATTATTCAATATCTATGTCAGATTCAAGTTATATATTCCTTCAAAATCTAGCATGCTCATTTGCTAAAGGATAATTTTAAACTGGCATGGGGTGAGAACTTTGATTTTGTTGACTGAAATATACAAATCAAAGTCAAGCTAAATAACTCACTTGTTGCCTGTGGTTTCCTCTTTCTTTCTCCAAACACTATGCTATTTTTAATTTTAACAAACACTGAACATTATTTTGTGCCTGATGACCATCCCCCATTTCATATATTGAAGTTCTAACCTCTAGCACATACTTCATAACTTTTTAGTGTATTTTATTTGGACATATGGCCTGTAAAATGTGATTAAGGCAAATTAAGGTTACTAAAAGAATAGCATAACCTAATACTGTTGATGTTATTATATAAAGAAGAAACTTAGGGCCAGAGAGATAGCATGGGCTATTGGGTATAAAACCTGGGTCTATCCTGGGTCAGAACCTGGTCAGTCCAAGGTCTGTCCTGGGTCAGCCAAGTGCAAGCAAGGAAAATGCCCTATTCACTGTGCTATTGCTCTGCCGCCCACCCCATTGTACTACTTAAACCCCAAACAAGTGGTTTGCAAAGCCTCCTCCAAGGGGAGGCTTTACTCAAATGGCCTTTATTTCTAAGAAATTCTTTGGTCTTGCTAAAGGTTAATAAACAGTTTTATATTCTTCACGCCTATGTTATTTTAAAAATCTCAATTTGTTTTCTTGATACATTTTAGCTTTGTATTATAGACTTCTTAGTATGTAATAAATTCTGAGAAGGTCAAGATATTCTTTTGCTCATTTTTTCTCTATTGACCCTATATTTATATAAATATATATTTAATACATATTATTATATAACTGAATATATAAATATATTAGGTTATATATATTAATGTATAATTATATATATTATAACATATATTTATATATTCCTATATAGGAATTCTAGATGACCTATAAATATTTAAATGAATATAGATATTTTTCCAAGTATCAATTTTATAAGTGTTTTGAGTTTTGAAATAAAAAACATTTGTTAGAATTAGGCATCAGGCTCCAAAACCAGGACACTGGAGAGATGTGGATCTGAAAGCAAACATAAATGCAGGAAATAATCCACTCACAAACACACTAAAGAAAGAAAAACAGATTCAGAGCCTTCAGCTTCTTAGAAGGAGGATGGTCAGTGAGAAGTCTGCAAACACAAAAGAGCATTTTCCTGAAACTCAAATTATTTATTAGGACGAGACAGACTACACCCAGAGGTGGTAGTAGGTGGCCTAAACACCCATCTAAGGTGTTACATTCAAAGATGTTTCCAATCAATGAGTAGCAAGGCGTATACTGAGTGGAATGGGATATGATTATTCCCACATCTCCCCCTAATTGTCTTTATAGAAAAATGCAGAAATAAAAGGTATATTCCAACAACCATTTACTTTATTTTAGTCCACTCATCTTGTAGAAAGCATAGTTTATACATACATAGTCTCAAAATATTAAGACTCCTTTCTTTTTAATTATAATGTAGCTCTTAGCAAATATTATGAAAAAATGAAGTGCAAATTAATCAGAGAAGTGAAAATTAGATTTTCATTGAAATTCCTCAGAAACAAAATTCAGAGAAAATATTCAAAAAGCAAAACTTTGATTGCAATTGCCAAATCTAAATTAGTTTCTAGTAATATTTTATAAAGCTTTCCAATCTTCTGTGCTCAAAGACTTTGGATGTAGCAAGACCCCTGCTCATGATACAACAGAGAAAATGGATAGTGTTTGGTTATAGTTATATTTTTGACTCAGAAAGGAAGATCTAGACTTATACTATTATGTAGTATCTGTTTTTTTTCCTATGATGTTTAACATGTCAAATAAATAATAGCTTTTCTAGCTCTTGATCCTTGGGTATTAACAGACTTAAGCTATGGATGTAATAGTTTTAAAATACATAATGTTTTGTGCAAAAGTCAAGATTGCTAAGTATAAAAGACTGGCCATGAAAACCATGACTGAGCAGAACTTATCCTGGGGTCAATTAAAAAAGACCCTAGTCTAGTCTTTGGCCTACAACCTGTACAACAACCACGATCTCTAATTCCAGAGGTCTGGCTGAGACAACTGCAACTGAGCAGAACTTCTGGGAGCATAATGAAAGACTCTATCCTAGGCTTCATACTAGGATCAATGTAAAAACCAAGACTGATTAAAATTAGTGTTAGAAAAGAATTTCTAGGCCCAGGAGAGAGCATGGAGGTAAGACGTTTACCTTTCATGCAAAAGGACATCGGTTCGAATCCCGGTGCCCCATATGGTCCCCCGTGCCTGCCAGGACCAATTTCTGATATGGAGCCAGGAGTAACCCCTGAGCATGGTGCCTTGATCTTGAAAGAAGAGAATAGCTATGTCAACAACACAAGAGGCACATTCCAGAAAGTTTTAGCATAATCCATGGGACTGCTACTAAATGTGAGAAGGATAAGAAATTCAGAATATGGGGCCCGGGAGATAGCATGGAGGTAAGGCGTTTGCCTTTCATGCAAAAGGTCATCGGTTCGAATCCCGGTGCCCCATATGGTCCCCCGTGCCTGCCAGGAGCAATTTCTGAGCATGGAGCCAGGAGTAACCCCTGAGCACTGCCGGGTGTGATCCAAAAACCAAAAAAAAAAAAAAAAAAAATTTCTAGAAATGGAAAGACTTCACTCTAGTTGCCATCCAATGACTGCAAATACCGAGATCCCTAGCTACTGACGCCTGATTTTATCATCCATGACTGAGCAGAAAATTTCCAGACAGCACCTAAGGACCTAGGGAAGAGAAAAAGAACAGAGCCTGTAGTTATTCCCATGACAGTATGTTTCAAGGGCAGAGAAACCCTTTATCTCTTAGGCCAAGGGAATTCCCTTTCTAATTTCCCCCAATACTTACTGTGCCTATGCAAAAAATAAAAAAGCACAAATTAATTTTTGTTAATGTTATTTTTTTTCATTTTTGTGTGTACTTTATTTTGTTTTTATTTAAAACTCTGGGTATTGTTTGGTTGTTGTCTTTATTGCTGGGGTGTTTTTCGGGTTCTTTTGGTTGATTTTTTTGGTATAGTTTTTAAGTTTTTCTTCCTTTTCCCCATTTTTCTTAAATTGATACTTATAGACTCTAGAAGGACTCCTCCCATTTCTTTCTTGTTTGATTTTTACCCCACCTTTTTTTTTTATCTCTTTCTTTTTTTCCCCTCCAAACAGAACCACATAACTTGAACCATCTTGTTCTACCTCACAAATTGAGGGGGAAATAATGGAAGTTACCAAGACCAAACAGGTGTATTAACATTGAGTAGAAATAAAAAATGATCATACTTAAACACCAAATCCAAAGCCAATGACAACAGAATCAAAACCCAATCTACAACAAGGTAGACACAGAGGGTACCACTTATACTAGCAGCCCGGGGGTCAAGGAGGGGGATATAGGATACATGCTAGGAACAGGGATGGAGGGAGGACAACACTGGTGGTGGGAATGCCTCTGATTCAATGTCACTATGTGCCTAAAATATTACTGTGAACGATTTGTAATTTACTTTGGTCAAAATAAAAATTATTTGGGACCAGTGAGATAGCATAGAGGCAAGGTATTTGCCTTGCATGCAGAAGGTCTGTGATTCAAATCCTGGCATCCCATGTGGTCTCCCGAGCCTGCCAGGAGCAACTTCAGAGCATAGATCCAGGGGTAACCCTTGAGCACTGTCGGGTGTGACCCAAAAACCAAAATAAATAAATAAATAAAAATTATTTGATTAAAAAATACATAATGTTTTAAGTAGTTCAACCTGTGACTTATTGGGTGACTCTCACAATGCTTTTGAATTGTTTCATTCTTACCCCTTTCTTATATAGTAAATTGCTTAAGAACAGGTACCTTATTCTTTTAATACACATCAGTTTCAATAAATGCTAACTACCTTTAGAATGATGGTACCAGGCTAAAAATGGTGGCCCAATTCTCGACAAAAATATTTTTATCTCAATCAAAGAACTAAAAAAATTATACTCACATACTCTTGCTTCGTTTTGTTTTGTTATTCTTTTGTTTGGTTTTGGTTTTTAAGCCACACCTGGCAGTGCTCAGGGGTTACTCCTGGATCTAAGCTCAGAAATTGCTCCTAGTAGGCTCAGGGGATCATATGGGATCCTGGGAATAGAACATGGGTCCGTCCCCAGTCAGCCTTGCAAGGCAAATGCCCAACCACTGTGTTATCTCTGCAGGTCCATAAACTCTTTCTTTGAATAAGGCCTACCAAATTGTTTATTTTATGAGCTTTTACTTCCTTTTTGGAGATTTTTCTTTTAATTACTTTCTCTCTCAGTATAGATGTTTGATAGCTATAATCACTAGTCCTTGCTTCTGGCCTACCAGAATAAAGACAACTGATTTAGGCAGCAAAAGTTTGATATTTCTTTCATTGAGAACTAAGAGACTCCCTAAACAGTGGTGGTCATGCAAATTTGTGATTGGTGGCTCAGGTCCTGAAAGTAATTAAAATGAATGGAGCTACAAGTTATGGGAGTTTGATTTTTAAATGAGGTTTGAAGTATATGTTTCCACACTGGTACTAGATCTTTTGAATATCACCATTATGAATTACTAATAGTTATATAAAATTAATAAACATTGTAAGAGAAGTATAGAGATTGTTTGACAGGATGTGTTTATGCTCATTGTATTGTTGGCAAGAAATAAAATGCTTAAATCGTATCTTCACTATTTTGATAGGCAACATGTAATGATTTTGATATATACATTTGATTTTAATTCTCTCACACATGTTGCCCCTATATCAAAAAATAGACTTAGATTAAAAGAAGAATTAGATGGAATATTAATTTCTCTGGAGTAAGGATCCTTTGACTTTGAAATCATGCAACTTTGACCAATTAATTTTTTTAAAGTGCTATGGATAATTTTTCTTCATACTGCCTTGCACTGTCTTTGGTTATTCTGCTACATCTCTTTCAACAATGAACCAACTTGGGCAACTGATAGGGTAAAGCTCTAGAAGTTCTGAATAACAGGAAATGGTGCAAGGTATCCTTGACTAATCCTTCTAAAGTCCTACCACCCTCTCCATTCCATTGATTTCCTTGACCTATTTCTATTTGGCAATCATTGTTCATTCAGCTCCTGAAAGAGATGGGAAATTGATTTAGTCAGACTGCACTGAATCTCAGTGTTAGTCTATCATTAAACTCTTATCACTCTATTTCCACTTATATTTGACATCAATACTTATGTTTAGATGAAATTCATAATAAATTCAACAAAATCTCTATTGCTGACTCAGTTGTGTGGTATACATACACCAAAGATTCAAAGCTCTTTCTATGTTCATAAGTCTCTTTTGGAGTTTTCATTACATTGTAAACTAGAACGAGGAATATAGCTAAGTGGTAGACTTCCTAGGTGCCTTGTGAATATGATACCATGAGTTCTATTCTTAAAAACACACAGAAAAATATTTTTATTTGTAATTTAATACGATTCAATTTATATTTTAATATCTTTATTTAAGAACCATGATTACAAGAATGCTTGTAGTTGTGTCTCAGTTATATAAAAGAATATCCCCCTTCACTAATGCAACCTTCCAATCACCAGTAACCCCCATCTTCCTCCTCCCCAACCCCCTGCCTGTATTCAAGACATTCTATTTCTCTCACTCATTACCATTATCATGACAGTTGTTAATGTGTTTATTTCTCAAACTGCACTCACCAATCTTTGTGGGAAGTTTCATAGAATGGGGCACTTTTTCTAGCCCTCTCTCTATTTCCTCTGGGTATTATTACAATAAAGTTGCTTATTTTTCTTAAATCCCACAAGTGAATGAGACAATTCTTTGTCTATCTCTCTCCCTCAGAGTTATTTTACTCAGCATAATAGTTTACATGTACATCCATGTATAGAAAAATTCATGACTTTATTTTTTTCTGACAGCTGCATAGTATTCCATTGTGTATGTGTACCACCATTTCTTTAGCCACTCATCTGTTGTGGGAATCTGGGTTGTTTCTAGATTCTGGTTATTGTAAATAGAGCTTCAATGAATATAGGTGTGCAGAGGCATTCTTGTATTGTGTTTTTGTATTGTATAGCTGGATTATATGGGACTTCAATTTCCAGTTTTTTGAGGAATCTCCATATTGCTTTCCTTATGGACTAGACGTCATTCCCACATCACTGCCAGCATTAGCTGTTCTTGTTCTTTGTGATGTATGTGATTTCCTGTGGCATGGGATGCTACCTTATTGTTGTTTTGATTTGCATTTCCTTGATAATTAATGATATGGAGCATTTTTTCATGTACCTTTTAGTCATTTGTATGTCTTTTTTGAGAAAGTGTCTGTTCATTTCTTTCCCCGTTTTTGAATGGGTTTTATGCTTTATCTTGTTAAATTCTGTCAGTACCTTCTATATTTTAGATATTAGACCCTTATCTGATGGGTTTTGGGTAAATAGTCTCTCCCATTCGGTGGGTGACCTTTGTATCCTACTCAATATTTCCTTTGAAGTGCAGAAGCTTCTCAGTTTAATATAGTCCTATTTGTTTATCTCAGCTTCCACTTGTTTGGACGGTGATGTTTCCTTAGTGATGTTTCCTTCTTGAAGATGCCTTTAGTCCCAATGTCTTTGAGTGATTTACCTATGTGTTGTTCTATATACAATATGGTTTCATGTCTGAGATCAAGGTCTTTAATCCATTTACATTTGATCTATGCGTAGGGTGCTAGATGGAGATCTGTGTTCTTTTTTGGCAAATGGCTGACAAGTTGTTCAAACACCACTTGTTAAAGAGGCTTTCCTTGCTCCATTTTGCATTTATTGTCCATTTATCAAAGATTAATTGATTGTATGTCTGAGAAACTTTCTCTGAATACTCTACTCTTCCACTGATCTGAGAGTCTGTCTTTATTCCAATATCATGCTGTTCTAATGCATCCCATATCTCTACCCTTAACCCCTGGACTTCTAGTGTAACAGGTCCTTTTTGTGTATAGTTTGTTGTAGTATGGGTCTCTTGATTATATTATCACTGACTTTGAGTTGGGTATTTAGGTCTGATCATTTTTTTATTTCCACTCAATGCTCCTGAGACTGCTTTGCCCCTAGTATCATCCACTTCTCCCCCCTCAATTTTTAGGAAGACATAGAAATATGAACAAGATGTTTCATTTTCTATGGTTCTGTTAAAAAAAAGTGGTGCCCAATACCATGCAGTTTTAATGACTATTGCTTTATAGTACAATTTAAAGTTGGGGATAGTCTTTTTCCTAAGGGTTGATTTAGGTATGTCTCCCATATTATTTTTCCTAAGGGTTGCTTTAGCTATTCCTGCATATTTATTATTCCAAATAATTTTCATGAGGGTTTGATCCACTTCTTTGAAGGATGTCATGGGTATCCTTAGAGGAATTGCATTAAATGTGTACAATCCTTTGGAGAGTATTGCCATTTTAATTATGTTAATCCTCCCAATTCATGAACAGGGTATGTGTCTCCATTTTCAAGTGTCCTCTTTCATTTCTTCAAGCAATTTTTTGTAGTTTTCTTTGTATAGGCCCTTCACCTCTTAGTTAATTTGACTCCAAGGTAATTTGAATTTGCACTAATGTGAATGAGATTGTTTTTATGATGTCAATTTTTTAATCATTATTTGTATATAAAATGTCCATTGATTTTTGTGTTTTAATTTTTTAGACTACCACTTTGACATATGAAACTGTTGTTTCTAGAAGCTCTTTGGTAGTGTCGTTAGGGTTTTCTAAAGATAGTAGTATGTCATCTGCAGTGAGAGCTTGATTCTTCCGTTTCTATTTGAATCTCTTGATATCTTTTTCTTATCTAATCGCTATGGCAAGAAATTCTAGTACTATATTAAATAGGAATGGTGAGAGGGAGCCAGCCTTGTCTTGTGCCATGTTTTATAGGAAAGGCTTTTAGTTTATCTCCATTGAGAATAATATTTTCCATTGGCTTGTGGTAAAAGGATGTGACTATATTGAGAAAATTTCCGTGTTGTTGAGAGTGTTTATCATGAATGGGTGTTGGACCTTATAGAATGCGTATTCTGCCTCTATTTATATGTTCCTATAATTTTTATTTTTCCTTTTGTTGATATGGTATATTATGTTAATTGATTTACATATATTAAACCATTCTGCATTCCTGGGATGAAAACTAATTGGTCAAGGTGAATGACCTTCTTGATGAGTTGTTGGATCCTATTTGCTAGGATCTTTTTGAAGATATTTGCATCTGTGTTCATCAGGAATATTGATTTCTAGTTTTCATTTTTGCAGCCTCTGTGTCTGACTTTTGTATCAGGGTGATTGTTAGCTTTATAGAAACTATTTGGAAATGTTTCTGTTTCTTCAATTTTATGAAAGAGCCTGAAAAGGACTGGTAGTAGTTTATCTCAAAAGGATTGAAAGAATTCATTAGTAAATCCATCCGGGCCTGGGCTTTTGATTTTTGGAAGACTTTTGATTACTATTTTAATTTCCTCAATAGTGATGGGTCTGTTAAGATATCTAGATCATCCTGATTTAACTGTGGAAGATTATAAGAGTTCAAGAATTAACCCCGGGGTCTGGAGAGATAGCATGGAGGTAAGGCCTTGCATGCAGAAAGATGGTAGTTCGAATACCAGCATCCCATACGATCCTGCTGGGGCCAATTTCTGAGTGTAGAACCAGGAGTAGCCCCTGAGCACTGCTAGGTGTGAACATCCCCCAAAAAAAGAATTAACCCATTTCTTCAGGTTCTTATGGTATAGAATTTTGTACCCTTTCCAAGACCCCTCCCAGGAAATGGGAGTATTCTAGCAGGTAAAGTTAACATAATATCCGGTTCCCAGGTAGTTCCCAGGTCTCAGGAAGTTCGAGGTGGAGTTACAGTGTCCTAACTGAAGGCATGAAGTTTAAAATTAGGGTATCCACCCTTTGTTTCCAAGGGCCCCTGTGGACAAAAAAGCTGAAGTGTTATTTTATACTTGGTATTAAGGCATTAAAGCACATTATTAGTAATCACTGCAATGGGAGACCAGGCTTCCAATCATATTATGCACCTGGTTCTGTGGAAAAATTCATTAGGACATTGTTATAGACCTTAGTGGTCAGAGGTTGATTGGATACCTGTTCACTCAAAAACTGTTGCTTCCATCATTGCTGGATTCTTTTTTTTTTTTTAATGATAATTTTTATTTTGACCCGAGTGAATTACAAATCTTTCAGAGTATTATTTTAGGTAGATATTGACATTGAATCAGGGGAATTCCCACCACCGGAGTTATCCTCCCTCCACCTCATTCCCAGCATGCATCCCCTGTCCCCCTCCCTTACTCTTCGGGTTGCGAGTATAAGTGATCCCCTCTGTGTCTAGTTTGCTGTAGATTGGACATCTATTCTGCTGTCACTGGCTTAGGGTTTGGTGCCTAAATGCAATCATTTTTATTACCACTTAGTGTTTATACAACTGTTTGGTCTTGGTACCCTCCATTATTTTCCCTCAATTTGAGAGGTGGAACAAGTTGGTTCAAGTTATGCGGTTCTGTTTGAAGAAGAATACAAAGAAAAAAGAAAAATAAAGAAAGAAAAAATAAAATGGGGTAAAATCAAATAAGCAAAAAATGGGTGGAGTCTATCTAGAGACTATAAATAATAATTTGAGAGAAGAAAGGGAAAAAGGAAGACAAACACAACTACAATACAAAAGGAAAAATAAAAAATCCTGGATTCTTTAGGTTATAATGGGTATTCTCATCTTTGTGTTGCCACCCTTACACTTCATTTGAACACTTCACCACTTTATTATGGTGGCAACTATGGTGTTTGGAGATTTTACCCTTTTGAACCTTGTATTTGTCCATGGATCACTATAGGTAAATGTAGTATATGTTCTGAATACCTAAGAAAAAAGTGCTATCATTCTGTCTTTATTCTTCTTCTGGCTTAACTTTGTTTTTTGTTTTTTTTGTTTTTGTGTTGTTTTGGTTTTTGGGCCACACCAGGCGGTGCTCAGGGGTTACTCCTGGCTGTCTGCTCAGAAATAGCTCCTAGCAGGCACAGGGGACCATATGGGACACCAGGATTCAAACCAACCACCTTTGGTCCTGGATCAGCTGCTTACAAGGCAAACGCCACTGTGCTATCTCTCCGGGTCTCTGGCTTACTTTAACATAATATTTTGGAGATCCATTCATGTTGCTGCAAATCTATGATTGTATCATTTCTAACTGCTATGTAGTATTTCATTGTATATAAATTCCACATCTTCATGATCCATTCATCCATTGATTGGCATTGAGGTTGGTTCCAGTTCTTGGCTACTGTGCTGTGCTGCAACGAATATGTATGGATTGCATACATACTTTGGGATGAATATTCTTCCATCTTAGGGATAGATACCCAGTAGTGTGGTTGCTGGATCATGTGGCAGCTCAATTCTGAGTTTACTAAGCACCCTCCATACTGGTTTCCATAAGAGTTGGACCAGGCAGCATTCCCATCAGCAGTGGATGAGAGTCCCTTTCCTACCACATCCTCACCAACAGATATTAGAACCATTATTTTTGATGTGTACCATCCTCACTGGTGTTAGGTGGTACTTCATTGTTGTCTTAATTTAGATTCTATAATAATGAGTGATGTTGAACATGTTTTCTTGTGTTACTTGGTTATCTGTTGATCTTCCTTGGAAAAGTGTCTATTCATATCTTCTCCCCATTTTTCTGTGACTTTTTTTGGATTCTGTGGGGCTCACCTTTCTGAGTGTTTTGTCCATCCTAGATATCAATCCTTTATCTGATGTGTCGAGTGTGAAAATTTTTTCCCATTCTGTTACCTGTCTTTTAGTTTTAGCCAGTGTTTCTTTTGCCATGCAGAAACTCTTTAGTTTCATGTAGTTCCATTTGTTTACATTTGATGTTATTACTCTTGCCATTGGTATCCCATCATCAAACACTTTTGAGGTACATGTCTTGTAGTGTTCTACCTATTTTCCCTCAATGAACTTTAAACATTCGGGTCTGATTTCCAGTTCTTTAATCCATTTTAGTTGATTTTGGTGTATCATGTGAGATATGGATCAATCTTTTGTTTCTTACAGATGGATATCTAGTTGTTCCAAGACCATTTGTTGAAGAGACTGTCTTTTTTCCATTTTAGGTTTTTGTATCCTTTGTCAAATATCAGTCGACCATATATTTGTGGGTATATCTCTGGATATTCTGTTCTAACCCACTGGTCTGATACTCTGTCTCTGTTCCAGTACCATGCTGCTTTGATGACTATGACTTTGTAATAAAGCTTCAGGTTAGGTAAAGAAATTCCACCCAGTTTCTTGTTTTTTAGTATGGATTTGGCTAACCTAGGTTTTCTGTGGTTCCAGATGAACTTTGTAATTGATTGTTCTAGTTCCGTAAAAATTGGGTTCTGAATTTGGATAGGGATTGAGTTGACTCTATATAGTAATTCAGGTAAGATAGTCATTTTGATTATGTTGATTCTTCCTACCCATGAGCAAGGGATTTTCTTCCATTTTCTTATGTCCTCATCAATTTCTTTCTGTGAATTGAAGTTTTCATGGTATAGGTCTTTCATTTTTCTTGTCAGGTTGATTCCCAGGTACTTGATATTTTTTAGATAATATTTTTAGTGGGATTGATCCCTTAATGCTTTCCCCCTCTATTTTGTTATTTATATAGAGGAATGCTATTATCTTTTTGTGTTTTGATTTTTGTAGCCAGTCACTTTGTTGTATTGGCTTATTGTTTCCAGTAGTTTTACTGTGGACTCTTTAGGGTTTTCTAAGTATATAATCATATCATCTGCAAAAAGAGATAGTTTGACTTCATCTTTCCCTATCTAGATTCCTTGAATTCCATTCTCTTGTCTGATAGCTATTGCTAGTACTTCTAAAACTAGGTTGAATAAGCATGGATAAAGTGGGCAGCCTTGCCTAGTTCCTGACCTTAGTGGAAAAGTTTTCAGTTTTTTTGCCATGAAGAATAATGTTGGTTGTGGGCTTTTCATAAATAGCTGAAAACCTTCAGGAAGGTTCCTTCCAATCCTATTTTGCTGAGTGTTTTCATCATGAATGGGTGTTGGATTTTGTCAAATACCTTCTCTGCATTGATTGATATGATCATATGATTTTTTTCTTTCTTTTTGTTGATGTGGTGTATGATGTTGTTTTATTTGTGTATGTTGAACTATTATTGCATCCCTGGGATGAAACACATTTGGTCATAGTGTATAATTTTTTGATGTATTGTTGGATTCAGTTTACTAAGATTTTGTTGAGGATTTTTGCATCTATGTTCATTAGTGAGATTGGTCTGTAGTTTTCCATTTTGGCAGTGTCTTTGCCTTCTTTGGGAATGAGTGTGATATTCACCTCGCAAAAGGAGTTAGTAAGTTTTCCTCTTTACAATATTTTGGAAGAGTCTGAGTATCAGTGGTTGTAATTCTTCTTGAAATGTTAGACAGAATTCACATCTGGACCTGAACTTTTCTTCTTGGGGAGTTTCTTAATTATTGTTTCAATTTCCTTAGATGTGATTGGACTATTTAGGCTTTCTATATCCTCTTTATTCAGTCTTGGAAGATGATATTTTTTCAGAAATCTGTCTGTTTCTTCCAGGTTCTCTAATCTCACTGAGTACAGTTGTTCATAGTATGCCCTTATGATGTCTTGGATTTCTTGGGGTTCTGTGGCAATCTCTCCCCTTTCATTTGTGATCCTATTTATTTGGGTGTTTTTCCTTTTTTTTTCATGAGTCTTGCCAGCAGTTTGTCTATCTTATTTTTTCGAAAAACCAACTCTGGGTCTCATTGTTTTTTGTTTTTTGTTTGTATTTTTTGTTTCTGTGTTGTTTATTTCTGCCCTGGTTTTTATTATTTCTTTTCTTCTTGCTGTTTCTTTGTGGTTGTTTTTCCAGCTCCTTAAGGTGTCCTTGTAAACTGTTGTTTTTGCCATTTTCTTCTCTCCTGACATAGGCCTGTATTGCTAAGATTCCCCCCTAATTACTGCTTTTGCTGTGTCCCACAAATTTTGGCAATTTGTCTCTTCATTATCATTTGTCTCAAAGAATTTTTTTATTTCTTCCTTGATTTCCTCTTTGATTCAGTTGTTGTTGAGTAGCATGTTGTTTAATCTCAAGATGTTGGATTTTCTCCATAGTTTCTTTTTATAATCCATCTTGATCTCTGTTGCATTATGGTCTGATGGGGTGTTTCTAGTAATCCTTATGTCTGTGACTTTGTGCATGTTAGATTTATATCCTAAGGCATGGTTTACTCTAGAGAAGGTTCCATGTGCGCTAGAAAAGAATGTATATTCTGTTTTTTTTTTTGGATGAAGAGCCCTGTATATGTCCATTTCCTCTAATTTCTCATTTAGGGCTCTTATTTATTTGCTAGTTTTCTGCCTGATAGATCTGTCCAGTGGTGATAGTGAAGTATTAAAATTTCCTACTATTATCACATTTCCTTTCATCGTTTCTCTAGATTTGTGAGCAAATCCCTTACATACTTTGTTGAGCAGGGCCAGTCCTTCTTGATCTAATGTTCCCATTATCAGTAAGTAGTGACCCTCTTTGTCTCTCAACACTTTCTTGAGGTTGAATGCAATTTGGTCTGATATAAGAATGACTGTGCTGGCTGAGGTTTTTTTCCCGTTGGCTTAAATAATCAATTTTCATCCTTTAATTCTAAGTCTGCCTATCCTGTTGTTTTAGATATGTTTCTTGGAGGCAGCAGTTGTCTGGTTTTTGTTTTCTGATTTATCCCTCCACTCTGTGTCTTTTAATAAGGGAATTTAGCCCATTGACATTTAAGGAGATTACCACCAGAATGGGTTGTTGTGCTATTGTATTGAGTAGAGTGGATGTTGTTACAATTGTGGGTTTGGGGATTGTGTAGAACATCTTTGAGAATTTCATTTAGAAATGGTTTGGTTAGCGCAAATAATGTGAATTCTTTTTTGTCTAAGAATGCTTTTAGTTCTCCTTCCCATAAGAATGAGAGTTTTGCTGGGTAGAGTACCCTAGGTTGGAAGTTTCTTTCATTCGGTAGTTTAAATATGTCACTCCACTGTCTTCTTGCTTAAATTATTTCAAATGGGAGGTCTGCTTTGATTCTTTTGTTCCTTCCTTTTTATTTGAGGGTTTTTCTCTCCCTTCTTGCTTTAAAGAATTAATCTTTCTCTATGGTTTTTTTTTTTTGCTGGTTGGATTACCATATGTCTTAGTGTTGATCTGTTAGTGTCTATTTTTGGGGGGACTCTTTTTTGCTTTCTGGATTTGTATGAGTTTTTCTTTCCAGAGAGTGAGAAAATTCTCTATTATTTTCCTCACTACTTGTTCTTCTCCTTTCCCTTTTTCCTCCCCTTCTGGTATTTCTACAATTCATAGGTTATTTCTTTTATATTTGTTTATTAGGTATCTAACGTTTTCCTCCAATGTATGTTTCTTGCTTTCTTATTGACTTCTTTCTTTCCTGTCATTGTTTTTGTAGTTTTTCCTCAACTTCCTCTATATATTCTTCTGAGTAATTCTACTATTATGGCTTGCTAACATGTTTTTTGTTTCCTCTAAATCCAAGTGTATGGATTCTTTCATCTTCTGTAAAAGTTCTTCTGCTAGTTGGTTGAATTGTTCATCTATAAGTTTCTTAATCTTGCTGGCTAGTAATTCCTTGATTTCCCTTCCTTGGTAGGACATTCATTGCTGCTTTTAGGTCCTTATCTATTGGACTCATATGTTTTGTGAACTTGGAAACTTGATAGGACTTCTCTCCATTTCTCCAGCTGCTGGTGTCTTCCTTAGTTTACCCATATTTCTTTGCATCTGGTGATTTTGAATGTTGAGTTTTCTGGTTGTTTAATAAAGTGGACTGCTAATCTGATATTATTAGAGGTGCTTGAAGGTATATTCGATTTAGAGTTTATTTTTCCTTAGCCAGATGGCTTGTCTATGATTGGGAGATTACAAACTGATTCAGTGTTTTGCTATCCTGTTTTATAGATTGTGAGATTATCTGAGGAAATTGAGTGTTAGGTCTGAGATGACTATGTGTTGCAAGTTAGACTTTTCTGCATTTCCATGGATCGTGGTCCTGGAGAGCAGGGATGGCTTTCTCAACCCTGCCCAACTGTCCCAGGCAAAGGTGCTTGCGATTCCAGGTGCCTCAGTGGGAGTGAGAGGTCTCAAATTTGCCCAAAAATACAGTGCCCAGGCGCAGGCGCTTTCTAGCTGGTGGAGGGGGTCCTGCTAGGGGGGATGGGCGGTCTCAAACCAGCCAAAGGTCTGGGTATCTGGGTCCGCAACTGTTCCCGCCTGACGGAAGGGGTCCTGAGTGTGGAAGGGAGGTCCTAGACCACGGAGGGTCCAGCCTGCAGGTGAGCTTACTTACAGGTGGGCAGAGCAATCCTGGATGACTGGCATTCTTATAAGAATTAAACAGGGGTCCGGGAGATAGCATGGAGGTAAGGCGTTTGCCTTTCATGCAAAAGGTCATTGGTTCGAATCCCGGTGCCCCATATGATCCCGCGTGCCTGCCAGGAGCAATTTCCGAGCATGGAGCCAGCAATAACCCCTGAGCACTGCCGGGTGTGACCCAAAAACCAAAAACCAAAAAAAAAAAAAAAAAAGAATTAAACGGAAAGGTTGGGTCAATAACTAAAAACGTTGTAATATTATATATATATGTATATGTATAATAATAAATATAACATATACATATGTTTTATCTCTGCTACCATGTGTGCCTCCAATATCACCAGATGTATTGCTGGTGGTCATGAACATTGTCAGGACAGAGCAGCCAGTGGATTCTCACCTCCGCAAAAGAAGAGGACAGAAAATTACTAGCACACAGAAAAGATGGTCATATGATTGAGGAGACAGATATTAATAATGCAATTTCAAGTTTAAGTATGCTAAGGATTGTAAGAAACCACTAAAAGTTAGGAATATGCAAAAAAAGATAGATGTTTAGCTGGATTTTCTTTTGTATAAAGATCGATGCAGTGGTATATTTCATAGGATTGAAGTAAGCAAGAAATATATATTTTAAAAGTGGTTAATGTATTGTTTGGCATTGGTTTAATATTAAATTAATGTTATATGAAGTTATGACAGTTTTGTCCAAATCAATTTTTAACAGTATATATAAACTGGAAATCTGAAAAAAAAAATCAGCAGCCTCAACTTCAAGAATCAGTTCCTTGAAGAAGATCCATAGGTCTTAAATACTCCTTTTCCTTTAGGTTCATCCACTTAATTACTTGGCATTTCTCAAATTCCCTCTACAGTCATAGACAAAGAGTCTCTCAAATTTTAAGTCTTCCCTCTTTCCTAATTATGATACACCAAATCTCAACCAAAGACACTTTTTTGGAACAACAGGGCAAAAGGTGAGCAAAGTCCAATTTCTCTTTTAGTTTGTTAATCACTGTTTGAGGGTAGTAAAATGGACAGCACATAAATATATAAAAAGTACTTTCCTATCACATTTTATCAGTTCTAATGCCATTACAAAGCTAATTCATCTAGACAGTGCCCTTAGATTCTGCAGTCATGTAATTAATTTGCTGACCACATTCATAAAAATGAATGCAAAGGTGGATGATAGAGGAAGCCAAGATTTGGAGAAGGATGCTCAAAATTCTGGTAATAGAGATAAGAAGTATTATTTAAAGCGTGATATAGTGCTACTACTTTTTAAAATTTTTGCTTTCACACAAATAATCTAAACTCTTTCCATTCTAAAATAATAAATTTCTGGAATAAACATAATTGTCACCTTTATAATAAAGGAGGAAACTGAATCAGTGATGCCTGATATAATAGAGGTATAGCAGGGAGAGACTTCAGAGACTGGGATAAGCTTCCAGGACACCTGGGAAGAAGGATGACCAAGTAGCAGTGCCTGAGGAGTACCAGAAGGAAAAAAGTTTCTCTTCATCTATTCTACCATAAACTGTGGGGAGAAGATAATCTAATTTTGTTCTGATGCCTTAGTTTGTTGATTCATGCCATAGATACAGTCACCTTGTGGATATCTTTGGATCTTGGTTCCTTAATGGATCTCAAGCTGCAAAGCTAATTAGTTTAAAAGACTCTAGTACTTCTTGCCTTACTTTTATTCTGATATAAAACTAACAAGTGAGTTAATCAAAGAAAAACATTTTAAGAAACAGAAAAGATATTTTAAGGTTGGTTTTTTAATAACTAAAGTTTGTTAAATATTCCTGTTGTGGTTTTTAGAGCACAAGGACACCACAGTTGAGTAAGATCTTTTATCCGCTTGTAGAACTCAATAGTATATTTTATTCAACACATTAAATTACATAGACATTAGCCACAACATGTTGATTCAGCTTCACACGAGAAGAAAATCAATACCATCTGTGTGGATAGCCACCTACATCATTATAGCATACACTGCAATGTGCTCATTGCAAACCTCACTTCATTAGAATGACATTACTGTATGTTTTTAAAAATCACTTTAATATGCATAAAAAGTCCAAATCAAGACAGCAAGAAACATTGAGTCTAGGTTTCAAGGACAATATTTTCCAACTGTTTTAAATTTGTCTAGTGTTTGATAGTTCTAAAATTATAATGAGAGACATATATCTTCAAGGTCTATGAGGCATGACCAAGAAACTAGAATAGACCTGGCATATAAAGGGTGTTAAAACATTTATTTAGGATTGTAATTCAATGATCTGAGCACATGCAGGAGGTCTGGGTTCATCTCCTCCCCCCACTCCCACCTTCCATACTGCATTGCTCCTAGCATACTGGCCCCATAATATCACTGGAAGTAACACCTAGCAGAGTCAGGAATAAGGCCAGAACACTGCTTAGTGAGGCCGAAGAGCAAAATAAATATTTGAATCAATAAACTAGCATAAGATTCATTATTAGTTTAATAAATATTTCTGGACAAAAAGAAACCTTCAGGAATGCGTCACCATTGAATGCAAGATGCATTTTTTTGTGGTTTTTTTTGGGGGGTCACACCAGGCAGTGCTCAGGGGTTACTCCTGGCTCCATGCTCAGAAATTGCTCCTGGCAGGCAAGGGGGACCATATGGGGCACCGGAATTCGAACCGATGACCTCTTGCATGAAAGGTAAATGCCTTACCTCCATGCTATCTCCCAGGCCCCACAAGATGCATTTTTTCAATAATATTTTTTATGTAAGCACCATGCTTACAGAAATGTTCATACACAGTAGTTGAGTTTCAGTCACAGAATGTACACTGTCTTTCACCAGATGCAACTTTCCCACCACCAATACCCCCATTTTCCTCCCCCATCCTCTGCCCCACCCCACCTGCCTGTCTCTGGGACAAGCATTCTGCCCCCATTCATTTTTTTCTTTCTCTCTTTCCTTTCTAACATTGTGGTTTGCACTATTTTAAATGCAAAAAATTTGCAATTATTCTAGGGAAATAAGTTATTATTCAACTTGAGTCAGTAACAAATGCATTTTGCATTAATTTTGGTAGGTCTTGACCTTTCTTTGAATTGTAGACACTTCATGCTTAATGTTAGACGCATGTGCAGGATGGCTAGTAAGAGAAGGTGTGTACTCTACACTCCTGCAAAAACTTGCTACAAAGCATCATAATTTCTGGTTCTTTAATCCAAATTTCTTAACCAGCTCTTTTTGAATTGGATCTTCAGGGCAGTCATGCCAATTCTACAGCTTCGAAACAAAATCATTTTTAAGCTATTTGAACATGGAAAAATATCTGAACAATTTTTGAAAGGACAAAGCAGGTATTTTCTTCAAACTCGAGTAACTGAAATAACTGAAGAGATTTAGTTCAAATTGCAAATAAATTCGCCTTTGGATTGAGATGAAGCAAGAAAAATATCAGATTCGAAGGTCAAAGGAACATTTCAGAGTAAGTGATAAACAGAAAATAGGGATTTCAAATGGAAAAGCTGAACTCAACAATAAGATAGGGTCATGACACCTTGGTAAGTATTTCTTTATTATTTTTTAAAACTCACTGTGTTAACTTGGGATCTTATTTTCACTGACTCTAATTGAGAATACTGTAGTGATATTATCACTCTCTTTTTTATCATTTCTCTCTATCCCTGTCTCATTATTTTTGTTCTCTGTAAAGGGTCAATGAACATTACTATGTGCCTTGTTATTTATTGGTTTAGAGAAAATCAAAACATATAGAAACATTGGGACTGTGTTTAATTCTATTTCCCGTCTCTCCTTAGAGTACTTTTTCCAAAAATTACCATTTTTTCTTAAGATGCACAGTGGCTCAGACAACCTCAACTTCCAAAGGAGAAATCACAGATAAGAAAAAAGAATTTATCAAGTATACAAATTATCCAGTTTTAACAGTGTTTCTAAATAACTATAAAAATATAAGTAATTTAATTTAATCAAATATATAATAAATAAATATAAGTAATTTAACTCAAGTACATTTAGGACTTATTGGAAAGTACTAGGGCAAATGGAATAATTTCCATTATTCAGCAGTTGTGCAATGAAGTTAACTTCTGTATTCTGAAACTGCAAATGTCTGTGGTATGATATATGCCATTATTTTAAATATGAATTTAAATAACAAAATGGAATTCTCTAATTAGGAATTTGTTCTCATGTCAGGTGATATTGAGTTAAGATTTGCTTTTATTGCAAGCTACACTCAGAGACTTCCTAAAAGATAAAAACAATTTAGGACATAAATCATAGTTTATATTAGCCAAGTAAATGGAGATGTTTGGGTTGGGAGCTATAATAAAGTCCATACTCTTCCAACAGAACCAGTCTGTACTATACTAACAGTTTACTTTAACTGTTCTTATGGAGAATAGTGCCTCTTACTTCTGCCTATCTAATTTTGTCTCCAGATATTATATTGCATTTAGCAGTATCAAATGGCTCTCCTGTCTAGAACCAGATTTTGTGCCTGTATCCTCACTATCCTCTCTCTTTCTGAAGTTCACTACTCATTAATTACCCAAGAAAGTCTTATTGAGCTGTGCCTTAGGAATCAGATACCACTTCTTGTATAAGAGCTCTCTTCAGTGTTCTGAATAATTGGATAATTTTTCTATTACCATCCATATCATAGGAAGGCATGACAACTTTCTGATTGTATTTACTGGTTGCTCTATATATTTGACCTATAGTAAACCGTTGAGTATGGATATTCTGTAAGTCTGTATTCTGCCACAGCGTTTGATACCTGGTTTATTTCAAAACTGGATATCTATGGTGATGTTCCAAATTCTGTAAAAGAAATCATCATAATCAAATGAAGTACCTTTAAAAAGTATATGCTAATGTATCTAGATTATTTAACTGTCTTAAAATACCTAGCATAACCCTCACTCCTTTTTATGAAAATTTTAAGTAGTCTATATTTAAATAGAAAATGTGCTGTGCCAAATAAAATATTGTGACTAATAAATTATCATGATGATTCAGGAAAATTATCCTTTTCTATCAAAGTTATAATATTCAGATTAATAAATTAACATGTACTCAATGCATCATTCTATGTCCCTCATGAGATGATAATAAAATTATAGTTAAAAGTATGTTAAATTCTATAGCTCTGCAGTGTAAAGAGTGAGGGAAAATATCTCCTGTGGACAAGTTAATTAAAAAAATTTTTGAGGGGCTGAAGTGGTGGTACAAGCAGTAGGGCATTTGCCTTGCACGCAGCTGACCTAGGATGGACCGCAGTTCAATCCCCCGGTGTTCCATATGGTCCCCAAGGTCAGGAGTGATTTCTAAACACATAGCCAGGAGTAACCCCTGGGTAAATGGGTGTGGACTCAAGAAAGGCAAAAAATATTTGAAATACAGAAAAGTAATGAAGCAAATTAGAAAGGTGGTAACTTTATTATATTATACTTCAGAAGGATGAGACTCCAATTTCTTGAGACTTAGAGAGAAACTCTAGCTATAACATAATCAAAAATGATTTGGGCAACAAAATTGAAAGATTTATTGAAAGCTTGTCAATTGAAGAAAGTTTATGTACCTTATGCCTGGCACATAAAGGAAAAATTACCTATATCTATCCATTGAGGCATTGAGCATCAAGGGTAAAGTAAATAAAGAGAGAGACAGAAGGGCACCTACAAAATTGCAAAGGTCTGGCAAAATGTTTCTCATCAGCAACACTGGTACTAGAAGAAAATGGAGTATGTTTACTTTTGAAGGATAATTTCATTGGCTGCAGAAATGTAGGTTAGTGGTTTAGTTTTTTCTTTGCAAGTTTTTGAGCAAATTCTGATGTGATTATCTGAAGATAAAGTTCTCTAGATAATTGTGCCCTCTGGTTTACTTCAAGATTTTCTTTCATTTAAAAAATAAATTTTTTTAATTGAATCACCATGAGATAAAGTTTCAAAGTTGTTCATGACTGAGTTTCAGTCATACAATGTCCAACACCCTTCACCAGTGCATTTTACTGCCACCAATGTCACCAGTTTTCCTCCCATCAGTCCCCTCTCCTTCCCCCTACATACCTCTATGGAAAACATTTTCTCTCTATTTTTGACACTGGGTTAGCAATATTGTTGCTGAAGGGTGTATCATGCATATTATTTCTTTTATTCCAAGACCCAGTTCTTTTCCAGAGTGGTCATTTCCAGCTATCATTATTATAGTGGTCCCTTCTCTGTACTAACTGTACTCTCCAGCTATTTGTGGTAAATTTCCCTGTGGGAGTAACCAATTTTCATTCTATTCAGAATAATTCTTCTTTTCTGGTGCTTGTCATTCATGGACTAGAAGTACTTCTGGCTTAGTCCTGTTCTTCTTTTTAGGGGGTGGTCTTTCTCTTCTCAATAAAGACCTCAGGTTGCAGGGAGAAACGGCTTTTGATTTCTTTTTGAAAGTTGGCCTATCTGCCTGCTGGTATCTCTTGCCAGTAAGCAGAAAGCTCGTGGTGGAATTTTTCTGAACCTGTTTTATTCCTTTCAATCTGTGGGGATTATTTCCTTTATCAGTATTTGCTTCTAAACCCAATACCTTGGGATTGGGGCATGAGACTTCTGCTTCACTTCCCACCTAACTGGTCCTCCAACCCCTTGTCTGTATTGTTTCTAGATATTAATACCATATTATCTTTTGCTATTTCCGACAAATGAATGTGATCACTTTATTTTTATTCCTCTCTCTGACTCATTTCACTCAGCATGATTCTACATATTCATCCATGCAAAATAAAATTTTATGACTGCATTTTTCCTAACCACTGCTTATTATTCCATTGCATAGATGTACCACAGTTTCTTTATCTCTTGTCTATTCTCAGGCACTTGGACTGTTTGCAAACTATGGCTATTGTGAATAGTACTGCAATGAACATGAGTTCATTGAGTGCAATGAGTACAGAGGATTTTTCTGCATTGGGTTTTGGGGCCCTTAAGGTATATTCCTTGGAGCATATTGCTGGGTTATATGGGAGTTCCCTTTTATATTTTTTTTATTTCTTTGATTTCCTTGTAGTTTGAATAAAATATTTCTAAGTGTAAAATTTTGAGCTTTTGTCTACAAAATGTTTTTTAATCTTCCTGAATCAATGTTTTGAGTTTCTATATTTATATCTTTTTTATTTCTTATTGTTTTTAATTATAAATATTTGTGTCAAGTTTTCTTGTAAAAATAGCATAATAAGGGGGCCGGGTGGTGGCGCTGCAGGTAAGGTGCCTGCCTTGCCTGCGCTAAGCTAGGATGGACCGCGGTTCGATACCCCGGTTCCCCATATGGTCTCCCATGCCTGCCAGGAGCGACTTCTGAGCAAATAGCCAGGAGTAACCCCTGAGCGTCACCGGGTGTGCCCCAAAAACCAAAAAAAAAAAAAATAGCATAATAGCTCATATTTTAAAAACAATCATGGCACTACCTTGACCAATAAAATGCTATACTTTTCTTTTTTATTAATATATTTATTTATACAATTTGATTACAAACATGATCGTAGTTGGGTTTCAATTTTATAAAGAACACCCCCATTCACCAGTGCAACATTTCCATCATCAATGTCCCAAATCTCCTACCTCCCTGCCTTATAACTTTTTATATTTGGTTATTATTTAAATAATCACCTTCATGTAAACATCTGCAGTAACATATTGTTAGCTTTATTTGGGGATGACCTCTCAAGGGACACTCAAGAGACCCTAGGTCATGACAAGGGTTCTTGCCTAAGCAGGTCAGTGATTCAGTAATAGAATCCAAGGATATGATATTATAAGACCTGTGGTGGGGGAGATTTCTAGAATTAATCTTTTTTGTACTTGCAGGCCTCCAAGGCAACACATATCCTGTGGTCTGGGGGCTCTTACTCAGGGCAGAACCCTGACTATCTCCCAAGACCCTTGCTTTCTTTTGTTTATTAATTGCTTTATTTAAGCACAATGGTTAAAATTGTTCATTGTTGGGTTTTAGTCACAGAATGTACAACATTCTTTACCAGTGCAACCTTCCCACCACCAGTCTCCTCTTTTCCACCCCACCTCCAACCTCCCTATGCACTCTCTCTCCCTTCCTCCTTCACTTTCTCCCCCTTTCTTTTTTTTAAATAATTTATTTAAAGAAAATGTATCATAGTTGACATAACTGATCATAACACATTTGTTTCAGAATGGCAGAAAGCAAAGTTATCAAAAAAATATGAAGAAAAAATTTTGACACTGTGGTTTTCACTATTGTCAATGGAGGGATGCCTTGAATGTCACTTTTTTTCCCAAACAAGTTGAAGTGGAGATAAACAAATGGGACTATATTAAACTTAGAAGTTTCTGCACCTCAAAGGAAATAATGACTAGAATACAAGGTCAACCACAGAATGGGAGAAATTATTCAAACCAAATCACATCAGATAAGAGGTTGATATTTGATATATACAAGTTAACTAATAGAACTTAACCAGAAAAAAACATTGAATCCTATCAAAAAATGGGGAGAAGAAATGAACAGATAATTCTTCAAAGAAGAAATACAAATAGCCAAAAGGCACATAAATAAATGAATAAATCACTAATGATGATCATCAGTGAGATGCAAATCAAAACAACAATGAGATACCATATCATGCCACAGAGACTGGCACACATCACAAAGAACAAGAATAATCAGTGCTGGCTATGATGTAGGAAGAAAGAACTCTCATTCACTGCTGGTGGGAATGCTGTCTAATCCAGTCTTTAGGGAAAACAATATGGAGATTCCTCAAAAAACTGAAAATTGAACTGAGATATAATTCAACTATACCACTCCTAGGGATATACCCTAGGAACACAGAAACACAATACAAAAATTTCTTCCGCACACCTATATTCAATGCAGAACTATTTATAATAGTCAGCCAGACAGATGAGTGATTAAAGAATAAGTGGTACATATACACAATGGAATACTAGGCAGGAAAAATAAAGTCATGAAATTTTCCTATCCATGGGTGGACATGAAAATATTATGCTGATTGAAATAAGTCAGAGGGAGAAAGATAGATAAAGAATAGTCTTACTCATCTGTGGTATCTAAGAAAAATAAAGGCATAAATTAATTTTTATAAACAAAATATAAATAATAAATAAAATATAAGTAATACCCAGAGACAATAGAAACTGGAAGAACTAGTCCACAATATGTAGCTTACCAAAGAGTGGTGAGTGCAGTAAGAGAAATAACTGCACTAACAACTATCATGATAATGATAGTGAGTGAGAGAAACAGAATGCCTGTCTCAAATACAGGTAGGCATGGTGGGGAGGAGGGAGACAAGGGACATTAGTGGTGGGAATGTAGCTATGATGAAAGGAATATTATTTTATAACTGAAACCCAACTACAAACATATTTGTAATCATGGTGCTTAACTAAATATATTATTTAATTAAAAAACTAGACTGGGAAAATTATCCTTGCTTTCTTATTTAAAAAAAAAGAAGAAATTCAGGGGCTGGAGCAGTGGTGCAAGCTGTAGGCCATCTACCTTGCACACACTAACCTAGGACAGACTGCGGTTCTATCCCTTGGCATCCATATGGGCACCCAAGCCAGGCGCGATTTCTGAGTACATAGCCAGTATTAACTCCCAAGTGTCACCGGGTGTGGCCCGAAAATAGAAAGAGAATAGAAAGAAAGAAAGAAAGAAAGAAAGAAAGAAAGAAAGAAAGAAAGAAAGAAAGAAAGAAAGAAAGAAAGAAAGAAAGAAAGAAAGAAAGAAAGAAAGAAAGAAAGAAAGAGGAAAGAAAAAGAAGAAAGAAAAGGAAGGAAGGGAAAGAAGGAAGAGAAAGAAAGAAGAAAGAACGGAAAAAGGAAGGAGAAAAATGAAAAGAAAGGGATAAGAAAGAAAGGAAAGAAAGGAAAAGAAAGAAAAAGAAGAAAGAATTTCAATGTCTTGTATTGAAATTCAAGCAAAACACCTTTCACTAGCTTGTAACAGAAAAAGAAAATTTCTCCAGTATGATACTCCATAATATATTTTAGTTACATAAAAAAGTTATTATGTGGGGCCCAGGAGATAGCATGGAGGTAAGGCGTTTGCCTTTCATGCAAAAGGTCATCGGTTCGAATCCCGGTGCCCCATATGGTCCCCCATGCCTGCCAGGAGCAATTTCTGAGCATGTAGCCAGGAGTAACCCCTGAGCACTGCTGGGTGTGACCCAAAATCCAAAAAAAAAAAAAAAAAAATTTATGCCTAGTAGCCAGGCACAGTACATTTGGCAGGGAGCTTATCATTTACACAGCTGACACAGGATCAAGTCCCAGTATTTTTATGGTCTCCTGAGCCCCACCTGGAGTGATTTCTGAGCACAGGGTTAGGAGTAGGAGCATTACTGAGAGTGGTTCAAAAGCAAAGGAAGAAAAATGAGGATAAGAAGGAGGAGGAGGAAAAAGAGGAAGAAGAAAAAGAAAAGGAGAGGGAGGAGAAAAAGGAGGAAGATGAGGATGATAAAGAGGAGGAGGAGGAGAAAGAGGAAGAGACAGAACAGGGCATAAGTTAGACATGTACTCTACAATTTGAGCAATATTCTATCACTAAGCATCTGTTTATTTATGTCATTAGGTAGTTGGTTGGTGGTATTTTCTAGGAGCTGGAGTCAGGGTGTTTAGAGGTGAGTTCATATTCCCAACTGTTCAAAGCTAAGTTGTCTTCCTGGTAAACCTCTATTTTCCATCTGCAAAATATACCTAATACTTATACTGACTTCTTATAAAGAAAGAAAAAGAGAATTCCAATTTTTTAAGCATGTTTTGGTTTTATTTACTGGGGAGGGAGATACTTGGCAATGCTCTAGGGTTACTTCTGGCACTGCACTCAGGAATTAGTTCTGGCAGACTCGGGAATAAAGTCAGTTACTCCTGGTTTACTTTCCACCCTCTGTACTAATTGCCACAGCCCCCAAATATATCTTATGTTCTTTTTGTTAAGACAGCAGCAAAAGTGTGTTAGACCTTTTCTCAAGGTCACATATTGAGGGAATACATAGAATCACTGTATTTATATTTTGCATTGACAGTGCAAAGCAAATGTTCTTATTTGTATAAATCCAGCTAGTCCTGAGTAAACTCATTATAACAGTATGAGCCTTGTGGGCCACTTACATTACAATAACATATTTCTAGGACAGAAAGCTCCTGCTGGTATGGAAAAATGCCTGTGTTTTAAGTAGGATCAATTCTCATCTCCATAAACTGTCCAGTAACTGCAGCATTATCAGTTGCATCTTGCCTTTTTTGATAATCTGCCATGAACATTTTTTGAGTATAACTATACTTTTATAATATATGTAAAAGAATTTGGAGTCTGTGATCTGAAACTTAATAGAATCAGAAGTGAACAGGATTGAAAAGAAGAGTATTCTTAATGCAACAACCCTAATAGATGATGATACTGAAATGCCGAAAGTCAGTTCATGACATTGCAAGTACTCTGCTTTGAAAAGCAATTCATTATATTTTTATTTTTTGTCTGTCTTTTATTTCTGGTCCAGACCCAGCTGTGCTCAGGTATTACTCTTGACTGTGCTTATAGGACTGTGCAATACCAAGTATTAAACCCGGGCCTCCCTCCTACGTGCAAAGTTTGTGCTAAACTACTATATATATTATATATAACATATTGTATATATTATATATTAAACTATCTCCTCTCCTCATTCCTGTTCCTTTTCTTTTTTCTTTTTTTCTCTTTTTTTTTTTTTGGACCACATCCAGCAGTGTTCAGGGGTTAGTTCCTGACTCTGTGTTCATGAATCACTCCTGGCAGGCTCAAAGGACCATATGGAATGCTGGGGAGCAAACCCAGATTGGCCACATGCAAGGCAAATACCTTGCTGTTCTATCTTTCTGGCACTAGTCCTGTTCCTGTTTTTCTTTTTCTTTTTTTTAAATTTGAGGTTAGGCAATATGCTACATATTACAATAACAGTAAATGTTTAAATTGTTGCACACAGCTAGTGTATCTTACCGCCCCCAAAGTGCCCAATATCATCCAACAATGTCCTT
Source organism: Crocidura indochinensis (assembly GCA_004027635.1). NCBI lineage: Eukaryota > Metazoa > Chordata > Mammalia > Eulipotyphla > Soricidae > Crocidura > Crocidura indochinensis. The sequence goes on from PVKC010001491.1 coordinate 47,188, forward strand.
ATCTCTTCTAGTTCTCCACTTAAATCTCCCCACACTCACCACCAACACACACACACACACACACACACACACACACACACACACCTTCCACCTCTGCTGCTTGATATTCCCAGTTCCTTGTTTTGTAATCCAAGACCAAGGGATTGACATTTTATATAATCTATTACCTTGCTTTATTTCTCTATTTACCATGAGTGAGTGAGATTGTCCAGTGTTAGTCCTTTCCCTTTGAGCTATGTCACTCAACATGGTGCTCCTCCTGTTACAGTTATGTTTCAGCAAACTGTGCTATTTAACCTTTTCTTACAGGTGTATAGTATTTAATTTTGTTTTGTTCTGTTTTATGAGTCACAATGGCTGCGCTCAGGGTTTTTCCTGGCTCTGTGCTCAGAAGTCGCTCTTGGCAGGCACAGGGGACCATATGGGATGCTGGGATTTGAACCAACATCCATCCTGAATCAGCTGCCTGCGAGGCAATTGCCCTACTGCTGTGCTATCTCTCCAGCCCCAGCATTTAATTTTATAGATATACCACAACTTTTTTTTGGAGGGGGGCTACACCCAGCGGTGTTCAGGGGTTATTCCTGGCTGTCTGCTCAGAAATAGCTCCTGGCAGGCACGGGAGACCATATGGAACACCAGGATTCGAACCAACCACCTTTGATCCTGGATCGGCTGCTTGCAAGGCAAACACTGCTGTGCTATTTCTCCAGGCCCCTATACCACAACTTCTATCTTTATCTGTTATTGGACATTTAACCTATTTCTATATGCTGACTATTGTATTATGTTGCAATGAACATAGGTGTGCACATGATTTTTTAAACAAATGTTTTTTATTTTTAGGGCTAGATGACAAAAATGAAATATCTGGGTTATATAAAAGCCCTATTCATACTTTTGTCAGAAGCCTCCAGACTGCCTTCCAAATAGACTACACAAGACAATACTATTCTTTTTTCAAATTATTCATCTGTTCTGTTCTTCCTAGTAGAATTAGAAAGAATCTGGTGGATGGGTGAAGGAAAAGGGTATTCTGAATTTTTTTTGTGTGTGTGGTTTTTGGGTCACGCCCAGCAGTGCTCAGGGGTTACTCCTGGCTCCATGCTCAGAAATTGCTCCTGGCAGGCACGGGGGACCATATGGGGCACCGGGATTCGAACCAATGACCTTTTCCATGAAAGGCAAACGCCTTACCTCCATGCTATCTCCCGGGCCCCATATTCTGAATTTCTTATCCTTCTCACATTTAGTAGCAGTCCCATGGATTATGCTAAAACTTTCTGGAATGTGCCTCTTGTGTTGTTGACATAGCTATTCTCTTCTTTCAAGATCAAGGCACCATGAGTTTCAAACTTATTCATGACTGAATTTTAGATATACAATATTCCAACACTGAACCCTTCAACTAATGTCCCTATGCTGATATTCTTTTTTAAGTTCCCACCTTCAGTCAGCCTCTACCTTAATTTTTTTTATTTTAAGCACTGTGATTTTCAAGACAGAGTTTTATCATTAAAGTTTACCACTTTTTAGCAACCCACCCACCCCCAGAATGGCCACTTTCTTCTACTGTGTTTCTTTCCCTGTCCTATCCCAGCCTCCTATCCCCAGTGGCAAATTCTCTATGAAGTCCTGTTCTCATGTACCTTTCTTTTGCCTTTGGATGTTTAATATTCCCATACTTATCCCATTATAAGAGAGATCATTTTATGTGTGTCCCTCTCCCTCTGACTAACACCATTCAGCATGATACCCTCCAGATCCATCTACATAGTTATAGCTGCAATCTTAGTTGAATTCATTGCCTCTTTTGCTTAATAATTAATTTTCAGATCAGAATTAACATAGGAACGAACACATTTACTACTCTCACCCAATTCAGTTTACACATAAAGACTGAGAAATCTTTGTAAAACATAAAATTGGGTTTTTTTTTTCAGTCACTTTAATGCATTTAAACTAAGGATATATGCAAAATCCTTAGTGTAGCATTGAAGTCTGATTCTCCTTGTCCACTATGGCAACAGCACATGTTTTTTGCCTGTGCTCTGGCCCCTTGAGCATCCACACAGCATACTCAATTGGATTTTGCCATTTCCAGCTATTCTGGTGCCGCCTTCTTTGTCTTTATTCTTCTTAACTTTTCTTTCCTCTAGTCTCTCTGCTTTTCTTTCTTTATTCCACAAATATCAAGAATCTTCTATGTGCCAGTTATTGAAGATTTATTAACAGGCAAAAGATACAAAAACTCTTATATCAGAGCAAATATCCATGTGTGTATGTAAACAAATAGATTGGGGTGACAGAAAATTAATGTAAACAGAACAAATATTGTATATAAGAGCATGACTAGTGCTGGGAGAAATTTAAAGTTACATATGAGAGGAACCCAAGGGAGGTACTTTAATTAGAGTGGGTGTGCTGAATCCACATAAAAGATGACATAACAAACAGTTGGATGAGGTGAAAGAGACTTTTGTTTATTTTGAGGAAAGATGTTCCAGTCAGATTAAACAATCAATGCAAAGACCTGCTGTTCTTCAAGAAACAGAAAGTTAGTGTGGCAGGAAATAGTGAGTGAGGAGGAATAGTTTGCCAACAGTCTTAATTTCATAGACAAGGTCAAAGAAGTTTCTGGAGGAGATGATCATTATTTAAGTTGTGACAAAGGCTTGAAGTTTTTATTCTGAGAGAATGAGGGAGCTAAAGGAAGTCTGTCAATAGTGAAGCCTTTGAGAAGAGGAGTGGCATTATTAGACTTAATATGGTCCCCCGTGCCTGCCAGGAGCAATTTCTGAGCTTGGAGCCAGGAGTAACCCCTGAGCACTGCTGGGTGTGACCCAAAAACAAAAAACAAAAAAACCAAAAAAAAATAGACTTAATATTTTAAAGGGGTCATATTGCTGAGAGTAGAATATGTCTTGAGACAGGCAGTAGTAAGACCACGGTGTCTGTGGAAGTTGATAAGAATTC
>PVKC010001492.1:0-42997 GCA_004027635.1 Crocidura indochinensis
AAAACCAAAAAAAAAAAGGAAAGTTAAGCTAGATATAATTTAGATACAACCAACACAATATTCTTATTTCGTATAATAATGGACTTTTGTGTTTGAAGCAGGGAAATACATCAGGAAGAGGATAGAGGGAATGAAGAAAACAAAGAGGACAGGAAGAAGTGAACATAAAATTAATGACAGAATTTCAGAAAAGGAATGATAAATAATTTTAAACAGACTAATAAGATAACATTTTAAATAATTAAAATGTATTAAGTTAACAATTTCTAATAAATTTTTATATTGCCTTAGTCTAGTCCTCAATAATTTGAGAAAAGTGAACACTTGTCCTTTTCCCTAGAATTTAAACATATTAAAGTGATGATTTTATCTATCTTTTCTAAAACATAGTCATTTAAAAATTGGGTGTATATGATGTGTGAAATTATGGTGTGATAATTGGGCAGACAGTGATTTGATTTTTTTCATGAAATTTGACTAGTCACTTATACATGATATAAATTATAATTGTATCTGTTAATTGAGGGCATTATCAGTTTTCCATGGTGTCTTATTAATAACAATTTAAAACCCTCTTTAATAAACTTCCCAGGAATTACTTTGTATATTTAGAAAAACTTTTTTTTGAAACTTCAGAAAATAATAGCATTTTTTTGGGCCACACCCGGTGACGCTCAGGGGTTACTCCTGGTTATGTGCTCAGAAGTCGCTCCTGGCTTGGGGGACCATATGGGAAAACCGGGGATCAAACCGTGGTCTGTCCTAGGTTAGCGCAGGCAAGGCAGGCACCTTACCTCCAGGGCCACTGCCAGGCCCCCAAATAATAGCATTTTTAAAACATACAGGAATTCATAGGCTTATTATATATATATATATATATACACCTTTTTTTTTTTGATGAGAGATCACACTTGGAATGACTTGAAGGTTACTCCTGGCTCTTTGCTTTAAGGTTGCTGCCATCAACACCAAAAAGGATAATTATATGTTATGCAAAAATTCAGACTATAGCTAAAAAATATGTTTAAATATTATACTTCCCTTTAAATGCTCAGTATCTGGTATCATTTTCAGATCATAGACCCTTCACTTGGAATCACTCTAGGATGATGGTGGATCCTATGATATAGGTTAAATAAATTATATGATTCTGTGCCGACTTTTTCACTTACAGAACAACATTTTTACCTTCTAGTATGGGTCTGTATGTAGATATAAATGTAAAAAGTTCTATAGTCTGTTGCAGTCATAAAGTTAACTAAGCAATGAAGATGTCACAGAGAACAAAACCAAGAGAATAAAAGAGCCACAATTCTGAGTAAGCCATAATTCACTCCTAACCTTCTTTTATGCTTTTACAATGACATAAATTAGCCTGTAAGGAAACAGTAGCTATCTGAAAGTAAAAAAGAGAAAAAAATGCAATATTTCTAAAACTAGTATTATCTTACTTCCCCCCCCCCAATTATTTCTTTAAATTACTTTATTTAAATACTGTGGTTTACAAAGTTGTTTATAATTGTTTTTGGTAGTCAGTGCTCCAATACCAATTTCACCACCAGTATAATATTTTCTTCCACCCATGTCTCTAGTTTCCCAGCTACCCTTGGCATGCACAAAATAATTTATTTTATATTCCTTTAAGACTAGTCTTCCATCTGTAACCTAAAATCAACATTAACTGAGGGCCTGTTTTCTAAAGATTGAAGATTTGGAAAAGTCAAATCCTTTAACTCAAGTTTTACATCAGCACTGATTGTTTTAGAGAGATTAAAGATAATGTAGGTTGTAATAAGGGTGCTTTGTAATAAAATGTTCTGTGAAATAAATTAATACTTTACTATAAAGGTAACAATAAATTTCATTGTGGTGATTAACTGCCATTTAATTTGGAGACTAGAAAAAAAATGGATGGGATTTAGAGGCCAAGTGGACTCAGGAGCATTGAGTGAAAATAAAAATGATCTGGTCTAAATACCCAAACTAAAGTAAATGACTAAAGTAAATGACTAAACTAAAGTAGAATCAAGAGACCCAAACTACAACAAAAAGTTCCTGTTACACTAGAGTCCAAAGGGTATGGGAGGCATACTGGGAACTATGATGGAGGGAAGTCATTACTGGTCGTGGGAATGGCCCTAATTGTCTGTCACTATGTACCTGAATACAAGTGTGAAAGACTTGTAATTCACATTGCTCTCAATAAAAATTATTTAAAAATGTAGATTATCTATTTTATGATTTGAAATTGTTTTGAGGTGGATCCCTTGAACCTTCTAGGAGCAATTCTCAAACTCAGAGTCATGAGTAAGTTGAGTACTCAACAACAAAATTTCTTTAAGATGGACTTCTGTTTGACCATGCTGAAATAATGGTACTCAGCTAGCCTTCCTAACATAAAGAACATAATGAGCTGCAAAAGCTTGAGTTTCATTTATTTTATAAAAGGCAACTGAGAGCAAAAGTGATCCACATCATTGCCTATGAATCACCCTGAATCAATTTCTGGACAACAATGCATCTACATTGTAGAAATCAAAAACATAGTAGTGATCTCCCTCATGTGTTAATTTCAGAATCTAATTTTGGGACTGTTAATGAAAATAAAGTAGATGTGTGTGGAGTATAAGGAAAATGAGAGAGAGCTTCAGTAACAATTATAGTAGTAGCATTAATTCTTCACTAAATCCTAATATTACATATAAAAGTAAATTTTGTATAATACATGACAGAAAAATAATAGTGGGTGTGTTAATTGATCATAAATTTTAAAGATCCTTCACTAAAAATTTTGAATTTTCAGACATAAAGTATTCCAAACAGCATACCCTCCACTAATGTCTCAAGCTCTCCTCCAATCCATTTCCCATCCACTTTCTCTTATAAGACAATATAAAAGCACCCAAGTATATTAAAACTTGAATGAAATATTTGACTAGCCAGTTATACATGCTTGCTGAAAGGAAATAATTTCTATCAAAATATTATATCCAAAAAAAAATATATCCATTAAAGGGACGTCTTAGAACAGAAAACTGCAAATAATTCTTTTCATTATTAATTTTTAAAAGTTAGAAGGGTATATAAAATAAAAATTACTTATGAATAAGCAAATATAGGTGCAAATATACAATACATTATTGCATATTTTATATTATATAAATATACAAATATAGATGCAAATATATATGTTACCAAAATGAAAATATAAGAAAAAATATTTGATTTACATTTGGGCCCATGACTTAATACAGGTGCTAAAACACTTGAGTTGCATACAGCTGATGCAGATTTGATACCTAGCACCACATATGGTCTCTGGAGTCCACACAATGTCAGGAGCAAAATTTAGTGTTGCTCAATAACTCCCCAGTGTTTTTCTATACAAAAACAAATTACAGAAATATTTCTTCTTTGAGTCTCTTGTGCTTGTATTCTTGTGATTTTTATTAATCTAGGTAAGTATGTTTTTTCAAATACTTAATTATTTTCTCTTCATTTACTCAATTTTAGGACCTCCACTACATAATTATCAGACTGCTTAAATATATATCATTGAAATTCTGCTAACTTCTTAGTACTTTAATTAATCTCTATTTGGTAATTAATTGTATGTCTAATTTTATTGCTTTTTTCTGATTATTAGTGATCTGATTATTAATCATTCAGTTTATCTTAATTATATTTTCATCAACATAAGGTCAATTTGGAACTCATATCTTACATTTTATTTTTAAAACATTCATTTAAAACATTTTCTACTTCTTGAATATATTCCTTTATTTATGATACATTTTAAATTTTATTCAAGAGTCTTATATAAGCTACTGTTAATAAGATTTAAAGTAAAGCATGTTTTCTTATTTAATCACCATGTTTACAAAATTTTTCTTATTGAGGTTTCAGTCATAGAATAAGCACCAGTCTTCACCAGTGAATCTTCCCAACACCAATGTTCCCCCCATTTTACTCCCTCACTATAACCCCCTGCCTCTCTCTCAGAGAAGCATTCAGACTCTTTCTCTCACTATCATTGTCATGGTAGTTGTCATTGTGATTAGTGCTTTAGCTGCACTTACCACTCTTTGTGGCAAGCTTCATGTCATGAGTACTTCTTTCTGGTATCTGGATATTATTACCATACTGTCATTGTAATTTTCCTTATATCCTATACCCTTGTATATAAAATATAAGAAAAAGATTTTTCTTATTTCCCATAACTGAGTGAGACTATTCTCTGTCTGTTCTTCTCACTCTGACTCATAAGAGTCTCCATGTCCATCCATGTATAGGCACATTTTATGACTTTGTTTTTACTAATAGCTGAATAATATTACATTGTGTAAATGTACCACAGTTGTTTTTTAGTTACTCATAGGTAGTCAGACAACTGAGTTGTTTCCAGATTCTGGCTATTGTAAATAATGCTGCTATAAACATAGGGATACAGATAGCATTTTTGTATTTTGGAGTGTATGTGTGTTTTTAGGGTATATCCCTAGTACTGGTATTGCTGAATCATATGAAGCTGTTTTTCCAACTTTTTGTGGAATATTCATATTGTTCTCCATAAAGGCAGAAGTAGACAACATTCACACCAGCAGTGAATGTGAGTTCTGTTCTCCCTGCATCTGTACCAGCACTTGTTGTTCTTGTTCTTTGTGTCAGTCTCTGTGACATGAGATGATATCACATTGTTATTTTTATTTGCATCTCCCTGGTGATAAGTGAGGTGGAGCATTTTTTCATGCATCTTTTAGCCATTTTTATTTTTTCTTTGAGGAAATATCTGTTCATTTCTTCTCCCAAATTTCTGATAGAATTAGATTGTTTTTTCTTGTTAAGTTCTGTTAGTAACTTGTATATTTTGGGTATTACTCCCTAATCAGATGGACTTTGTGAATAGTTTCTTCCATTTTATGTGTGGCCTTTTTTATCAAAGCCACAGTTTTCTTTAAAGTTCTGGAGCTTCTCAATATAATGTAGTCCCATTTGTTTATCTCTGCCTCCGATGAGTTGGACAGTGGTATGTCTTGCTTGAAGATGCCTTTAGTCTCAATATCGTGGAATATTTTGCTTACATTTTCTTCTGCATACATTATGGTTTCAGATCTGATATCATGGTTATTGATCAATTTTGATTTGACCTTTGTGCTTGATGTTAGAGGTCTGAGTTCTTTTTGGATATGGCTAACCAGCTGTCCCATCACCACTTGTTGAAGATGCTTTTCTTGCTTCATTTTGCACTTGTCCTTTTATCAAAGGTTACTTGATTGTATATTGAGGTTAAATTTCTGAATACTCTATTCTATTGATCTTAGGGTCTGTCTTTAGGGCAAATATACATGAAGTGCCTTGCACTTTGCTAGACAGAGGATGAAGACAAAATGCCACTCGTTTTCTCCAGGTCATAAGGAATATATTTCAAGGTTCAATTAAGGGACCAGTGTTTTAAAGATAACACCGAGATCTCTGCACCAGTGGCAAACATGCCTTTAAATTTCTTGCTATGAATCTCAAGGGTGGTCTTTTTGTGTATGCTTATAAGGAAAGACTATTAGCTTAACCAAGGCATATGAGTTTGTACTTCCAAATCTTCTAATCCTAGGATGATCAGATGAACCAGGAATAATAAAGTAATACAATTCTAGCCACTTTTTCTCCTTTTTCAAAAGTCAAAACTGTCTGTAAGGTAGTAATAAGTAATATTTCTCCAAGATGATCAGCATCTATAATTTCTAGGTGAACAGAAATACCTTTGGTAGATTATTTTCCCAAGTAGCAAACCCAAAGTGCCTTGGGGGATTAGTAACCTTATAATGTTATTTATAAGGGAAATGGAATGGTGTTATAGTCATAGTCTCAGAGCAAGGAATATCCAAAGCACAGCTTCCTATAATAGCAGGTTTTAATGAATCTATTGATCCCAACTCTCTGGCCTGAGAAGCAGAATTACTGATGTTAATGTTCCCTGATATTGTTGGGTCTGCAATTGATGCCTCACACAATTTCCTGAGACTGGTTGATAAGGTTTTGGCCTTTAGGGGGTGGGATCAGTGGGAAGCCTGTAGTCTTAGCAAACATTTTCCTGTTTGCCACAATTAAATCATCTGACCTGAACTCCTGGAGCTGAGATATGCACTTTTCCCCAGTTTCTCAAAACATGATAAGTAGAAGAGAAATAGTCTCTTGCTCAATAGAATTATTTACCACACCTCTGATAAAGTCCAGGTTGTCTTCTTGGAGGAGGGTTTTTGCAGGGGCATCTGTATCCTTTAGAAAAACATTCTGATTCATTTTTGTTCTCCCAAGATATTTTAGTACAGAATAGGCAGCCAAATATTAAAGTGAGCATTCATAAGTGTCATATTCTTTTGAACCAACATTTCCAAAAATCTACACATATCCTAGAACATCCTCTTTTTCTCTAACAGATCATTTGGCAGTCCTCATTGACTTTCTGCAAAGTTATTATTTAGCAGATATTATGTCACTGCCTTACCTCTACTCTTCCTCTAGATAGTAATCATTTATTTGCTCAAGAAATCTATGAAAAGCTTTAAAGTGGTGTGAACAATCTTTGTAAAGATACCTGTAAATTCTGTATCTGCATCAATCTTCTCCCAAGTGTACAATATAATCTCACGGGTCAGTTCCATAAAAGCACTGGGTAAAGTTGCCTGCCTGTGGGTGCCTGAATAAGTCTTGTTTCCTATCAAAAATTCATAGGTCATCTGAACTTCTGAAACCATTCTTCCAGCAATACCTATAGTATGAAGCTTGATTTTATTCATCAGAATCCACATTTTCTACTATATATGGGGAAGCACTCAAGCATGTCTTAGCCACTCTATGAGTTTTGGGGGTTCAAATCCCACTATCATTTCAGGTAGTAAGGAATTCAATACAAAAGGTTAAAATCAGCCCATATTGTAAACAGGCTTGTTTTTTTTTGTTTTGTTTTTTTTTTTTTTTGGTTTTAGGGTCACATCCGGCAGCACGCAGGGGTTACTCCTGGCTCTACACTCATAAATCGCTCCTGGCAGGCTTGGGGGATATGGGATGCCGGGATTTAAACTACCGTCCTTCTACATTCAAGGCAAATGCCCTTGCTCCATGCTATCTCTCCAGCACAGTAAACAGGCTTTCTTAAATTGACTGAGAGATAATATTCATGTCCACATAGATTGGGGGTTGATTATTTTCCAGATGGAAAGAAATGGTTAACCATATCTCTTGCACTCCCTGTTGAGTTGGGGGAAGTGTGGAGAGTATTCTTACAAAACCACTTTCAAATTCATCTTATGAAGGGGGTTTACCTGGCTCTTTCTGTACTTATTTCATCTCAGCAAGTAAGGATTCCTCTGACTTAGTGCCAATAGCGGGCTATGCGTTACTGACTTTTGAGCTTTTGCTTGATTACATGTTACAACTGTGAAGGCACTTTTATTTTCTGATGTAGGAGATGATTTGGAAAGCCTGGTCTGTGCATCCCATAGTGTAAAGTACATAAAAATAGTGTTTACTCAGAGAAATACTATAATTACTAATATACAAATTATCATTCCTGTACATGTTATGGTAAATGATGGAAATAATAAGGTGGCAAGATATGTGAAGAGAAGCCAGAGTCTCTCAACCCAAAACCAAGCCATTATCCTAGCCTTGAGCCAAATAGGAACTAGACTCTATCCAACATGAAACACATCCAGGAAACAACTCTTTTTTTTTTTAATCTATTTTTGACTATGTCCTTGTTCGTGGATCCAAGTGTAGAGAGAGTCTCTTACTCCAATCTCGGGGGGAAACGGAGAATGCAGGTATGAATGCAATGCCAACGCAGGAAAAAAATAATCCACACCAGGTTATGGAGATAAAACCAGTTCAAGTACTTCCACATAAGCTACCTGCAAGCAGGCAAAAGGGAACTAGCAGGCAGACAGAGAAGCTATGGAACTAAAACCTGCAGAAGTCTCTCTGACCAAGGTCTTTTTTAGGAAGAGTAGGACCACCCCCATGAGCAGAGAACAGGTAGTGGTATGGGGCCAATTCAGAGATTCTTCCTGCCTAGGCAGGATAAGCAGAGAAAAGTAGAAATATTCTAATTAAAGTAAAAACTAGATGCTCCAACAAATGACTTAAGAAACATAAAAACAAAATATTATTTCACTGAAAAAGTTTTTGAGAATAAGAAAGAGAATCACCATATATAAAAAGGAATTTAGCACCTTGAAATTGCATTTTTATAGTTAAAAACAATGTATATTTAGAAGTAAATCTGCTAGATAGAAGAAGAAAATCAATAAAAAGATGAGCAATTTGTTTCTCTTAACATTGATCAACTGCATTTTTATGTTTACAGCTTGATGTTCTAATGACTGAAAATATGTCATTATATTTGAAACAAATGCCATTTATATTTCCTGGTTACCAAACAATATTTAGGAAATGTTGCTGAATTAATGTTCTGGGAATGAGAGAATTGTCAAATAGTTTAGCGCAGGATTCTTATTTTATAACAGAACACTAATAATGACTATGATAAGAATGTTTTTATATTTGCATGGATCTAGTCTATGGTTTCTAATTAAAACAGACACTACTATGAGTACAAAATTGAATATTGAGCATTTATATTGCATTTTCCTGTGAAGAAAGTAGAGTAAAAAATTTGATTAGTAAACCTATGAATTCTGTGAGCTAGCTGTCAGTAATTCTCTGAAATAATCTTATTCTGTGAGGCACTGATATGTTCTAGATTTTCTACAAGAAACCTTTTTCTGAGATGAGTAAAAGGTAAATTAAATCAAGGAAATAAATGACAAAATTAAAGTAAGTAAAATAATATTGAAGTTGAAGAAATATCCTATTAAGTTAATGTCATAGAAAACCTTCATGCTATTAAGTACATTATCAGACTATTCTTATTAATTATTTAGATAATAACAATAGTATTACAAAACCAAGTGATAATCATTAGAGCATAGATTTCTTTGACATACTATTTAAGGTAAAAATGCCAGGACATTGAGCTTCAGGGTGTTTATTTGTAGGAGTAAAAATATTGAATGGCAATTTGTTAGCGCTTTAGTAGCCAACTACAAATATAGTATTAAAAGGTACTCTTCCCCAAACAAAACCACAAAGCTCGAACTATCTAATCCTGCCTCCCAATCAGAGGGAGAAGCAGTGGAGACACCAAGCCCAATCAGATATAAGATCACCAAGTAATAAACCAGAAACAGAGGGAGTCACTCAATCTAGAAGACCCTGGGGAGAGGGTGGAGAATATGGGAGACAGAATGGGAATGGAGGTGGAGGGAGGACAACTTGGTGATGGGAATTCCCCTGATTCAATGTTTATTTGTAAATGGAATATTACTATGAATATCATGTAAACCACTATGATTAAAATAAATAAAAAAGTTTAAAAAAGCATTTTTGAGAACATCATAACTTTACATAAATATTTGGAAAAACAGTATCTATTGCATGACCTTTTTCTTTGAAATTGCTATGAATAATATGTCAAATACATGGGCTAATCATTCCCATTTCTTAAAACAAGAAATTCTTTTATTAACTGTAATACAAAATTTTAGCTAATGATCAAAATAGATCTAATTCCAGATTGCATTCAATTATTTGGGCGGGGAGCATACCCAGTAATGCTCAGGGGTCATTACTGGCTAGGCACTCAGAAATTGGTCCTGGCTTGGGTGGCCGTATGGGATGCAGTGGGATCAAACTGCGGTCTGTCCTATGTTAGCGCGAGCAAGGCAGACGACTTACTACCTGTACCACCGCTTCTGGATCGCATTCAACTTTTACCAATAATCTCAACAGTATTTGTACTTAAAAATACAAAAATGTTTATTTTATTGAGCTAACACTGGTTCACCATACTGTAAATGTTATTTTTATGGGTATAATAGTGTCATAATATACAATCTCATGTAAAGGTATTTATTTTAGAAATTTCCTAACTACATTTTGTTGTCCTGCAATGAATTTCTTCTTGGTGAGGGTTTATCTGTCTATGATATTTCTGGGTGCTTGTTCAGAAGAGTTTTTTTGTGTAAATAATCCAATATTGGTGTGGATTATTTGCAATGTTAAGAAGATGAAAATAGAGGTTCCCCCTACTAGGTCATTTTGTTTGTGCATTCTCCGAAAATGTCTTTTGCTATGAAATGGTACAGTTCAAAAGCTTATCTTGCATGAAGTGATTATGTCATTTTTTGTGTGATTTCTATAAGAATATTCAGTAATTTCTTGATTTTCTAACCTGAACAATTTTGAGCTTGATTGGTATTTTCTTATGATTAGATTCATAGCATATAACTTTTGTAGGTAAAACTCTACAATTCTCATGAATATTTTAGGTAGCATCTCATTTCTTATGACAGTATATAGTAAAAAGTACTAAAAACTATGAAAATATCGTTTAAGTCAGAATTTCAATGAGTTTAATTATATTTAAATATATTTATGGTATTCAGTCTTATTTACTATGTTATAATCTATTACTATTATTATTTAAATTGATTCCCATTAACTTAGGATTCTATGTTCCATTCATCACCTGAACACTAAAGTTTTAAACATTTGAACATTATTACTAGAAAATATAAGTCAATGTGAGCCTCTAGTTGCAAAAATTTTATAAGCAACTTGATAAATAACTTTGCTTAGTTTATGGTTATTTTTAAATAAATCATTTAAAATATATTTTGCTGATTTATTAAACTTACACAGGATAATACTATAACTCACATCTTAGTAAAGTTTATCTAACACAACATTATTTGTTTATATGTTTTGGTGGCATGAACCCTAGAGTTCAATGCATATTCCTGATTGTATTTTCAAGGATTAATCGTAGTAGGCTAATGGTACCTTTTGGGTCCTGGAGGTCAAACTCCTGTCAATGAATGCAAAGCAAGTATCCTAGCTGCTGTATTACCACTCAGGCCTCATCACCTCCTCCATCCACTTTTATAATCTCATGGTGTTAAATTGTATTCTGTGCTGAGAACACCAGGCAGCAATTTTTGTTAATATCTTTATTTAAAGAACATGATTACAAATATGATTGTAGTTGGTGTTCAGTCATGTAAAGAGCACCCCTATCATCAGGGCAACATTCCCATCACCAATGTTCCAAATCTCTCTCCTCCCCACCCTAACCCCGCCTGTACATTAGAAAGGCTTTCTACTTCCCTCATTAATTCACATTGTTATTATATTTCTTAATGTAGTTGTTTCTCTAACTGTACTCACCACTTTTTGTGGTGGGCTTCATGTCATGAGCTGGACATTCCAGTCCTCTCTTTTGTCTCTGAGAATTAATGGAAAAATACTTTTATTTTTCTTAAAACCCATAGATGAGGGAGACTATTCTGCATCTATCTCTCTCCTTTCGGCTTATTTCACTCAGTATAATAGATTCCTTGTATATTCATGTATAGGAAAATTTCATGACTTCATCTCTCCTGACAGCTGCATAATATTCCATTGTGTATATGTACCACTGTTTCTTTAGCCATTCATCAGTTGAAGGTCATCTTGGTTGTTTACAGAGCCTGTCTATTGTAAATAGCACTGCAATGAATATCGGTGTGAGGAAGGGATTTTTGTATTGTATTTTTGTGTTCCTATGGTGTATTTCTAGGAGTGGTATAGCTGGATTGTATGGGAGCTCAATTTTCAGTTTTTGGAGGAATCTCCACATCACCTAACATAAAGTTGGACTAGATGGCATCCCCACCAGCAGTGAATAAGAATTCCTTTCTCTTCACATCCCAGCCCATACTGCTTGTTCTCATTCTTTGTGATGTGCACCAATCTCTGTGGCATGAGATGGTACCTTATAGTTGTTTATATTTGCTTCTACCTGATGATTAGTGTTGTGGAGCTTTATTTTCATGTGCCTTTTGGCCATTTGTATTTCTTCTTTGTCAAAGTGACTGTTCATTTCTTCTCCCCATTTTTTGATGGGATTAGATGTTTTTTTCTTGTAAAGTTCTGTCAGTGCACTGTATATTTTGGATATTAGCCCCTTATTTGGTGGGCATTGGGTGAATAGTTTTTCCCACTGAGTTGGTGGCTCTTGTATCCCGATCACTATTTCCTTTGAGGTGCAGAAACTGTACCTCTTCTGCTTCCACTTGTTTGGAGAGTGCTGTTTCCTCCTTAAAGATGCCTTTAGTCTCAATGTTATGGAGTGTTTTACCTATGTTTTTGTTCTATATACCTTATGGTTTCAGGTCTGATCTCAAGGTCTTTAATCCATTTGGATTTTACATTCTTACATAGTGTTAGCTGGGGTTCCGAGTTTGCTTTTATTGCAAGTGGCTAACCAGTTTTGCCAACACCACTTGTTGAAGAGGCTTTCCTTGCTCCATTTAGGATTTCTTGCTCCTTTATCAAAAATTAGGTGATTGTATGTCTGGGGAACATTCTCTGAGTACTCAAGCCAATTTTACTGATCTAAGGGTTTGTCTTTATTTCAATACCATGCTTTTTGAGAACTAATGCTGTGTAATACAGTTTAAAGTTTGGGAAACAACAGCATTTTATCATTATACTTGGGACCCATTGGTAGCAGTATGTTAATGATCAGAAAAAAATAATGTTATAAACATAACAGTAAATAGACTGTTAAGGGTTATTGTTTTCAATAAGAGAACTGAAATAAGAATGTAAAATGGCATCATATTTGACTTTAGCTAGGAATTCAAAAACTCAGATTTTACTGCTCTTTGTATTCCTTTGAATGACTGTAAAGTTGTCATAACCATTGAATTTAGACTTATACATTTTCATTGTTATGAATATTGGCAGACATGGAAGTTTTATATGGAATATAGTAATAAAGAGTGGCTATATTTTAGGGCCCGGGAGATAACATGGAGGTAAGGCGTTTGCCTTTCATGCAAAAGGTCATCATTTCGAATCCCGGTGCCCCATATGGTCCCCCGTGCCTGCCAGGAACAATTTCTGAGCATGGAGCCAGGAGTAACCCCTGAGCACTGCCGGGTGTGACCCAAAAACCAAAAAAAAAAAAAAAAAAAAAAGATTGTCTATATTTTAATTCTGAAAAAGAAATGCTTAACTGTAGGAAGACCTGTGTAGCTTTCATAATGATAATTTGTGTACTTTGATTTTTGATTCCCTTCAAATTTCAAAAACATCTTATTGAAACCTGAAAATTATAATTTATGGAAGAATAATTATTTTAGTTAGCAGCAGATGATACTAGTTAATCATTAGTTAGGAGATAATTATATTCATTGTCTACAATAACTGTTATTCCAGTTCATCTCAGAATACCACTCTTTGTAAGATAGATATAAGTAAATAGTGATTAAGTATAATGTAAGCAATAGAATTGTACTCAAAGTTATAAAATCTAGGAATATTGAAATTTTCTATGCTAATAGTGTAATTAATAATGGTAGCCAGATGCTGTGTGTTTTTTTAAAAATATTAGAAACACTAAAGAATCTGTTATTTGATAGTATTAGTGAGCCCTTAGTTTATGACTAAAACTCCTTATTTCCTATTCCTTAATTTCTTATTATTATGAACCGTTTTATTTTGTAAACTTTATTTCATGAATAAAAACCATTGTTTAATGAATTGCAAAAATAAATATTTTATTAGAATTTTATTTATCATGAGAATAATAAATCTAAAATTAAAAAATTATATATTCAATAATATACATTATTGGATTTTTCTCACTTTAGATAATATTTCTGAATTAGGCTGAAGGAAAATCTATTGTGTCAGACTTTATGCTTCTCATAATCTCCACACCAAAGTTCATTTCAAGATATACTCTAAGACTTACTTCATGAATATGAATAACCCTTCTTCCTAGCTCTTATTAGGAAGAAAGTGATTTACTCTTTCTACATAAAATTTTTTTCTAAGTTGCATATAAATTTCATTTACATTTCATCAGTCAAAATATATTCACATTGATACTTAATTCCTAGTCTAATGTAACACAGGTCAAAATTAAACATCAAGGTATCACTTCTGAAGAAGGAAAATTAGATACTGAGAAATGTTTTGTCTTTAAAAGAAAGGGATTCATGCAAGCTAGCGAGAGCATAATCGATTTAGAAATATCGTATAATGTCCCTACTTGCCTTGTCAACCAGGGTTTGATTTCCAACATCACATAAGGTCACAAGAATTCTACCAGGAGTGATTCCTGAACATAGATCCAGGTATGGCCCCAAATTAAAAAGAGAGAGAGAGAGACAGAGAGAGAGAGAGAGAGAGAGAGAGAGAGAGAGAGAGAGAGAGAGAGATGGAAAGAGAGAAACAGACAGAAAACAGAGAGAGAATGGAGAGGATTGTTTTTTAAAAAGTAATGGAGAAGCTAAGACCAAGTGGCACAAATTTTTGTGTTAATTGTGCTTTGCTTGTTTTGTTTCACAATGTGTGTCTGTGTGTATTGTGGTGTCTTCACAATGTGCTTTCTTTGCATATATGTGTCAATCTGTTGCTTCAACTGAAAATACATTTGTAGTAAAAAATACAGTCTTAGTGGTTGCTATACATTTGGAAATAAAGCAGTAATTTAGAAGACAAATCCTTGAGAATCAGTTCTCTGTTCTATTCTCTGTTGTGCTGTTTTATTTGGTCAAACCACTTCGACTCTCTAAAGGGTAGCTTTTATATCTGTATTAATGCTTGTACAATTTTTAGTTTGTTGCCAAGAATATAATTTCCCAAATTAATGTTGCCTATTATTTTTAGTGTACATTACCCAAGTGCACAAGAAGTTCTTTTTAAATATTTATTTGACTTGATGAAAAGCTCACTGCCATTTCCAAGTGAAACAATGCATGCAACAGTGAAAACTGTTGCCGTTTAACTAAAAATATTGCTTAAGATAATTAATGTCACAGCTCAGGAACTCAGACTCACTATCAACAGATTTCACATCATCTGTACTGCTAAGCTTCTGACCTTCAGGTGTGTGATTAGTGCTAGTTTCTTTTTTTTTCCAGTTAGGTTATTTCACACTGTGATGAAGCAGTAGGCAGGAATGTAATGCATAATTTCAAGGAGTTTAAAATGAAAAAGAACTCAATGTCCACATCATGGATCATCTGTCAGACAGTTCTTTACCTGCCTCACCCAATGCACATGGTCATCTTCTAATCTGGTATGCCTTCCACCTCAAGTTATACAGTAAGCATAATCAGTGTGCATGGAATTTGCAAGGATAACTGCATTCATCAGCAGTTGAGGTGAGGTGGAACATGGCAGCATTTTTGTCCTTATTTCCTCTGGGAAAGTTTGAATTTCACTCAATAATCTCAAGCAAATGAAACTGGCTCAGGTCTCTATTCATAGCCGGATGGGTCAGATCACAAATAGCTTGATCTTAACCCATTTTCTTTTTTTGCTCACTCTTTCTACATTAGGGACTTTTTGTTGCTGACTACTTGCCTTTCAGACTGGAATAGAAAACTAGATACATTTGAGGAGATTTACAAAGAAACCTAGAAATGTAAATTTAAAAAAATAACACAGTAACAGAAGTATCAGAAGTTAATAATAAAAATAAGACAAAGATACTAGATTACAAAAATGTTAAGGGTGAATAAATTATAGTATCTGGTCCTGGGTAACCAAGATTCAATAAAAGATTTGACATGCTTGATTCAAACATAGCATTTGAGGAGTGAAAAAATAGTATGATATAAGGCACTTGTCACAATTGTGTCCAATATCAGTGTCATTTCTGCCACTGTATTTGTTGCCCCAACCAGTACTAGGTATGGTCTCTGAGAAAAAATTAAGAGAAAACCCTGAGTGCAGCCAGCTATTAACTGATTTCCTGCTACCTAAAAGACAGAAGTTGAATGAATTAATAAAAGGCATGAAACGTTCATATTCCATATTATTGAAACTATGTTTTATGAACATAAGATCTCTTATGCATGTATTTAAATTATAAATGCAAGATTTTTGAGATCTTATTGTTAATAGAATAGATTATGAATCTATTTTTGTGATTAAATTATACTCATTCATTGTTCTTAATTTAGTTAATTTCAATGTTGTTGAATAATAGATTAAATGTAACAATTTATATAATGTGCATACACAATGCACCATATATGGGAACCATCCAGTGGCGTCAGTGAATAAACCTGGATCAGTCAGTTGCAATATATAAATCTCTACCTTCTGTATGCCAGTCCCTTTATAAAACACATTGCATAAAAATTGGGACAAAATAGCCACCAGAAATATTTGTTTATTTGTTTATGATTTACTGACACATTATATCATTATATAATTAATTAAGAAAAAGAAATTTGGTGAGTTTCCAAATATAGTAGTATTGATTTTTCTAAAAAGAAGTAAATGAAATGGGTTTTCTCTTAAAGCTCCTGTTCTCCTTTGAATGCATATCTTGTTTATTTCTGTGTCTTTTGTTCATTCTCCATTCTGGAGAAGCCTATATATTTCTCTTAAACAGATATTATCTCTTTATCTACCCTCACATTTTTCTATGTAAGTTTTGTTCAATAAAAACTATCTGACTTATAGAACTGCAACAATATTACAGCATGTAGGGATTTTGCTTTACACGTGGCCAACCTGGTTCAGCTTTCAGCATCCTGTAGGGTCCCTTGAGCACTGTTGGGAGTAATTTTGTCAGCAAAGTTACCCCTGATCATTGCAAGGTATGGCTCATAAAAGCAAACAAACAAACAAACAAAAATAATTATCTTGCATCACACACAGAAGTCAATGAAATTCTGGAAAGCTATTAAATATAAATGACCCACACTGTTTCTTGACAATCTGATAATCAGAAAGCATAATTCCCAAATAGTTCTAGTGTGCCTAGCATTTGAATTATATACCTTGGAAATTGTCCGTATAAATTAGATTCCTTGCCTTCCCAAAACTACTGACCTCAGATCATTCTGCAATAGTGACTTGTAGAACAGTGCACATGATATCAGTTTTAGAATGATAGAGCTTTAACTAGAAAGAAAATTGAAAATGCTGCCTAAGTTACATATTATAATCAGGCTTTCAAAAAGAAGGGAAAAGTGAGAATGAATAGAGACTGAACATAGGAGAGAAGAAACCAAAATCCTTTACATTTCTGGCATTAATATTTACTATTTTGTTTGTTTATTTAGGTGCTTGTACAAAGAAGGAGTCTTTGCATTTGGTTAACTATGTATTTACAGAGCCCGGTCAAAAGTCTGCAGTACAATTTTTTAATTACTCATCTTGTAAGATAAAAGAAAATGCTACATAGTATGGTAAAAATAGAGCACATTTTTCCATGACATGAGAATCTAAACTTCTTCTGGCTCTGTGTAAAGCACAGATAGATCGAAGATCTATAAAAATATAGAGAACTCATAAGAAACCATTGATAAAATCCATCTTGTTTCTTGGAAAATTTGAAAGATAAGTTTTTATAGTATGGAAGAGATGCTTTAACATGTAATGATCTTTTTTTGGGTGGAGGGTCACACCTGGCAGCACTCAGGGATTACTCCTGTCTCCAGGCTCAGAAATCGCTCCTGGCAGGCTCGGGAGACCATATGGGATGTCGGGATTTGAACCAATGACCTTCTGCATCAAAGGCAAACGCCTTACCTCCATGCTATCTCTTCGTCCGCATAATGATCATTTTTTTTATGTTGGAAGGAGAAATTGTTACTTGTTTTTTTGTCATAATAAGCATATCAAGGGTCGGAGCGATGGACCAGCATTAGGGCATTTGCCATGCACGTGGCTGACACAGGATTTACTATGGTTCAATGCACCATCGTCCCATACAGTCCCCCAAGCCAGGAGCGATTTCTGAGCACATATCCAGGAGTAACCTTTGTCATTGGATATGGCCTAATATCCAGAAACAAAGCAAAACAAAAAGAATAAGCATATCATATCAAAAAATATTATAAAGTTATAGACCTGAGACTCATAGAGGCCTGAATTCAAATGAGAACTTGTAAGTTTTAAGTATCAGGTAGTTCTCTCAGTCTAAGCTACATCACTCCACGGTTGTCAAATAGAATTTTAGTACTATACTGTTATTTTCCAAGTTTAAATTACATATATTATATAAGTAACACTACAGTATATCTAGGACACATTAGATACACAGCCTATATTGTGTTATTAGAAGTTAAATTCTTCACTGATTTTTTTCATAATAACAATTTTTATTTTAAACATAGTGGCTTCACTGATTTTTAACAATCTAAAATATAATGGAATCAGAGAAACAGAAAGCTAAGTACTTTGCATTCTATTAATATTAAAAGTCACAAATGACCAATGTTTTCATTGATTCTCTTCATATTTAACATCCAAAACCAATCACAAATACACCATTTATGCATTTTACACTAAATATTCTATCACAAATTATTCTATATAAATATATTAAATAAAACCTATATAAATATAGCATATAGATACATTATAGACATTTTAGGAGGTCATCTTATGTTACACTAGTATACACTCTCCAAAATAGTAGGCAAGATATGTATTAGCAGCCACAGTTTTGTTTAGCAGCTTTGTTTTGTGCTTTGTAAAGCTAGTGATCTAACTTGAGGACTTTCACAATTCCAGCCATTTAAGTTCCTATTTCTTTGTCAAATTTGGATATTACTGACAATTTCAGTGATCAAGAAGATTGTCACATTTCAACCATTCACACTATGTACTGCTGATAATATATTTGAACAATTTTGTTTCAAAAAATAGTTATATTTTCTTTTTATCACAACTAATACACAGTCTATTTCATGTTTATAATCACCAGGGATCAAAATTCCACCTAAGAAATTAAAATTAATTTTGAATTATGTAAATCTGGGATTCATTAACATTTCACCATTAGGTTTTTCTTTCATCAATATTATGCAATCAATAAAAGTTTTTTATGATTTGTTTTAGCAATCTGTTTACAGTAGAAACTTATTTTTATCACAGTGAAATGAAAAATTGTAATTGAAATACTATATCATATTGAAATATTGTATTAAAATATTATAAATATACTACAACCAATTTATGTATAGTATCTTACTAAATTTCAAATTAACTGCTACCTTGCTACCTTTTTTTTTTATTTCCTAGGTATTGATATTAAGAGCACTAGTAAAATGTGTTCAGTACCATTTGCCTATGCTACTATTAAACTGACAGCTAAAGCCAAGAATTCAAATATAGGCACTTCTCTTAATACTTTTCAGAAAGTCATGAAAATATTTTTTGTTTAGGTAATAAAATTGAAAGTGTTTAAGTTCATAGTAATAATGTATAAAGTTAATGTATACCTCCTCCACTGGTGTCTCTGATCTTTATTTCTTGTAGGCAGCAGAAGGTTGGATTCATCTTTTTGACCCATTTGCCACTCTGTGTCTTTTAATAGGTGAATTTAGTCCATTGACATTGAGGGAGATGATTGTCATAGGATTTAATGTCATCTTTGTAGATAAGTTTGCTCTGTTTGTTGGTCTCTCTTGTTTTAGAGTAGACCTGTCAGTTTTTTCTTTAAGGCTGGTTTATAATCTGTGAAGTTTCTGAACTGTTGTTTATCCATGAAGCTATGTATTCTTCATTCAAACCTGAAGGTGAGTCAGGGTGGGTGCATTATTCTAGGTGAGGCATTCATTTCAGTCTTGTCACAATATCCAACCACTGTCTTCTGGCCTTGAGAGTTTTTTGTGACATGTCTGCTGTAAGTCTTAGGGATGCTCCTTTGAATGTAATTTCCCTTTTTGATCTTGCTGCTTTCAGTATTCTATCTCTATCTGTGAGATTTGTCATTGTAATGAGGAGTGTCTGAGGGTCTTTTTCTTTGTGTCTCTTTTAGCTGGTACTCCTGGGGCATGCAGGATTTGATTGCATGTAGTCTTTAACTCTGGGAGTATCTCTTTGATGATGTCTTTGACAGTTGATTCTTCCTGGTGATCTCCTACTTGGGTCTCTGGGACTCCAATGATTCTTAGGTTGTTTCTGTTGAGTTTATCAAAGACTTCTGTTTTCATCTGTTCGCATTTCCTTGAGTACTTTTTCCATTGCCTGATTATTTGTCTTAAGGTTCTTTTGATTTTTTTGCATCTCATCTTCGAGCACACTGATTCTGTCCTCAGCAGCTGTTAACTTGCTGAATTTTTCAGTTGAGCTACCGTGGTTTTCAGATCTGTTATTTCAGTTTGGAGTTTTCTGATTTCTGTCTTTGTGTTCTGTTCAATCAGCCTATGCTTTCTTTGAGTTCTATGAACATCTTCCATATTTCTATCACAAACTCAAATATCTTGGAATCAACTTGACTAAAAATGTGAAGGACCTATACAAAGAAAACTATAAAACTCTGCTTCAGGAAATAAGAGAGGATATGCGGAAATGGAAACACATACCCTGCTCATGGATTGGCAGGGTTAACATCATCAAAATGGCAGTACTATTCAAGGCATTATACAGATTTAATGCTATCCCTCTAAAGATCCCCAGGACATTCTTCAAAGAAGTGAATCAGGCACTTTTGAAATTCATTTGGAACAATAAACACCCTAGAATAGTGAAAGCAATCATTGGGAAAAAGAACATGGGAGGAATTACTTTCCCCAATTTCAAACTTTACTACAAAGCAATAGTGATCAAAACAGCATGGTATTGGAATAAGGACGGGCCCTCAGATCAGTGGAATAGGCTTGAATACTCAGAAAGTGTTCCCCAGACATACAGTCACCTAATTTTCGATAAAGGAGCAAGAAATCCTAAATGGAGCAAAGAAAGCCTCTTCAACAAGTGGTGTTGGCACAACTGGCTAGCCACTTGCAAAAAATTGAATCTATTCTAAACTCCTTATCTGAGAGGTTAGTCAGATGGTTGGAATTTTTTGGTTCATCGGAGCTATCATCTTCATTCTCTGTGCCTGCGAGATTTCCCCATTGTCACGCTTGTATTGTGATTTTGTGTGTGTGTGTGTGTGTGTGTGTGTGTGTGTGTTTGTGTTGTGGTGGGGGTTCATTGGTTAGAAAGAGTGCCTGGCAGCGAAGCGGAGTGGCTGTGCTCTTCTGCAGCCTCAAGATGACAGTTTTTTTGGGGGGTGCACTTCCTAGGCCTCTGAGGATAGTTTCAAGTATTCAGGAAAGACAGACAAGCAAAGCAAAGAGTTCCCTTCAAGTCCTAAGAGTCATCCAAGGCACAGCAGGAGGGCGCAGCAAGCCAAGAACTCTCTGTAGCAGGCAGGATCACAGGCAGGAATGCTGATGAAATCCAGTCACAGGCTGCTGAAAACACCATGACCCAAGATGGCTTCTGTGCCCTTCTGACACCCAGCAGAAACCAGCAGGAATCAGTGTGTGTATGTCCCAACCCACCTCTGACCTTTATTTCTGGTCCTATCATATCTAGTTCAATCTTCCCTGAGTCACTTCACCCCACCTTACCTACTTTTCTTCCCACTTTATTGAGTGATAACTATGGTTTTGATAGATATTCTTACCTCACTTTATCCTTGCTAATGTGCCCTACACCTTCTACTATGCATTTTTGCTTATACAGCTGGAAAATATGACTTTTATGAGAACTACATTGAGGACTAAACTAAGAATATTTCCTTTGAACACATTATTAAATCATTGTAAATTTTAGGTGATTGTGTTTGGCTATTTTTTCACGCCGGCCTTACACTCAGTAATCACTTCTGGCACACTCTAAGGGCCATAAAGGTGATCAAACTTAGGATAGAAACATACAAGAAAAGTGATATACATATTGTCCTATGTCTTAGGTGCCCATTATTGTATCTTTAGAATTATTATTTCAATTATTATTTAGTTCTTTTACCACCTCAAATTTGTTTAGGTTCTCCTGCCTGGAGTAGTAGTCATGGCATTCACAGAAACAATGAGAAATGGTATGATGAATTATTTTTGCATGTGTTAAAGTGAAATAACTCAGAGATATATGAATATGACTTTTAATATACTTTTTAATTTTGTTTTCATTTTTGTGCAACTCACAGCGATTTTCAGGAATTATTCCTGGTTCTGTCAAGAATTACTACTGTGTTATGAGGTGGATTTGATGATCTGCTGAGGATTGAACTTAAGTTTGCCATGTGCAATGAAGTGTCCTACCTGCTGTACTATTACTCCCACCCTAGACATTTTATATATTTAAAGGACTGTCATGTAGAAAGCTGATAAGGACTAAAATTTATGAGAGAAAATAAAATGGTTAGTATTTTTAGAAACATAAGAATATATTTTTTAAAAAGAAGTACCTTTGTATTAGCTAATCAGAAGTGTAGGGAATGAACTCTGTGAATTAACTAATATTCTTTTTTTTAAAAAATTTAGTAAACTAAGTTCACTGGTAATTTAATTTATTATTACTTTTTTTAAATGTTTATTCAAGAACCATGACTACAAACATGATTGTAGTTGGGTTTCAGTCATAAACAGAATACCCCACTTCACCAGTGCAACATTCCCACCACCAATGCCCCACCCCCCAACCCCTGCCTATATTCGCAAAAGGCATTCTACTTCTCTCATTCTTTAACATTGTTATGCTAGCTGTTAGTGTAGTTATTTCCCTAGCAGCGTTCACCACTCATTATGGTGAGCTTCAAATTGTGAGTTGGTTTTTCTGGTCCTTCCAACACTTAACTCTATTGTCTCTAGGCCTTATTACAGTGATGCCTTTAATTTTTCTTCAAGCACATAGATGTTGGGGCCTGAAAGATTGCATGGAGGTAGGGCATTTGCCTTGCATGCAGAAGGATGGTGGTTAGATTCCCAGCATCCCATATGGTCCCCCGAGCCTTCCAGGAGCAATTTCTGAGAGTAGAGCCAGGAATAACCCTTGAGCACTGCTGGGTGTGACCCAAAAACAAACCAACAAACAAACAAAAAAAACCCATAGATGACTGAGACTACTCTGTGTCTATTTCTCTTCCTCTGACTTATTTCACTCAAATAATAGATTCCACGTACATCCTTTTATAGAAAATTTTCATGACTTTATTTCTCCTGAAGGCTGCATAATATTTTATTGTGTATATGTGCCACAGTTTCTTTAGCCATTCATCTGTTGAAGGGCAATTTAGATGTTTCCAAAGTATGGCTCTTGTAAATAGTCCAGCAATGAATATGGGTGTGAGGAAAGGATTTTTGTATTGCATTTTAGTGTTCCTAGGTGTATCCCTAGGAGTGGAATAGCTGAATCATATGGGAGCTCAATTTCCAGTTTTTTGAGGAATCTCCATATTGCTTTCCATAAGGGCTGGACTGGATGACATTCCCACCAGAAGTGAATAAGAGTTCCTTTCTCACCACATCCCCACCAGCACTGATTGTTCTAGTTCTTTATGATGTGTCAATCAATGTGGTGTGAGATGGTACCTCATTGTTCATTGTTGTTTTGATTTGCATCTCCTTGATGATTAGTGATGTGGAGCATTTTTGTTTTGTTTTGTTTTGTTTTTTGGGTCACACTTGGCAGCGCTCAGGGGTTACTCCTGGCTCTACGCTCAGAAATCACTCCTGGAAGGCTCAGGGGACCATATGGGATGCCAGGATTTGAACACCTGTCCTTCTGCATGAAAGGCAAATACAATCAATTATTTTAAAATTTTTTGCATATTTTTTAATTTTGAGCAAAGTGGGTTACATATCTTTCACAATAATATTTTAAGTACATATTAATATTGAATCAGGGGAATTCCCACCACCAAAGTTGTCCTCCCCTCACCCCTAATTTTTGCATGTAAAGAAAGTTCTTGTTGACAATAATATTTTAGGTACATGATAACTTAATATCAGGGGGATTCCCTTCACCGAATTGTTCTCCTTACACCTCCGTTCCCATCCTACCTCCCATATCTACCTCCCTCAGCCCGCGGCCTGCAAGAGTGGCTTATTAAACAGGCATGTTTAGCTCAGCGATATTTCCTGTCTCTCATCTTTTTAGTCTGCCAAGAAGTAGATACCATTTGCACTTATGAACTACGTTTAATTACAATGATTCAGGTTTCAGCTTATAATGAATTTCAATACTTAGTTCTTTTATATTCTTCTAGCTGAAGAGAGGCAGAGAAAATTTTATTTCTGCCCTGAATTAAGCATATATATATATATATATAATATATATCTATAAAATATTTTGTATGTGAAGTTAAAGAAATTGTTACATTTCCCTTATGTTTATATATTTATTTTGATGTTAAGAGTGCAAAACTTGCCCTCCATGATACGTAAAACCAATTCACCTCTTTCTAATTACCTTTTTTGTGAATAGGTGAAGCAAAATACAAACAACACAGTATTAACCTTAACCAAATAGAACTTCTAAAGTACTGGAAAATAGGTCATATATGGCTGATCATGTGCCCCTTATATCAAGCAACTGGCTTCTGTTTTACTTCTAGTGATCTTATAATTTGTGGTGAGCATGGATAAAACCCTAGATGTTAGAGTTTAATCATCCAATTTTTCTAAAACTGATTATTAAGTTTCCGAGACATTGAGGAAACCAATAGAACTGTAGGGCTAGTAGTATGTCCCAGGGATCCAATTATAACACTATATAATCTTAAATAAAAACCTAGACCTTTTCCTGTTGTCCATTCTTGTCCTATCTTTTTCTTAAAATTTCTCTATTTATATTAATAGCAAATATTTTAAGAGATAATGTTTTTCTTCCTGAGAGTTTGTGTAATTAAAAAGAAACTTTATTTAGAACATCTTAATTGAAAGATGTGAATCTTTGAGTGAATGTTCAGAAACCAAACCAAATAGTTAAATTTCTGTGTATGGGATTTTTAAGTGGCTTGCAAATTCTTGCTTCCAAACCTTCTAGTTCTGTTTCCCAAATATAAGTAAGTAGCCTCTCCTCTCTCTGATTCACTAGTCATTACTCTTTTGAGGATGTAGTGTTGCTTATTATAATAAATGATTTAGAAAGAAAATACTTAGGTATTTCTAAAATAAATTCCATTTTTTATATGGGGAGCAAATTTTTGCCTATAAAGTATATATTCATATATTTGATAGTTTTACTGTAACTGGAAGACAAACAATGGTTCTCACACTAAACATTGTTCTCAGAATTGTTTTTATAATCAGCTTGGTATTTGGTTTTTGTCTCTTACTAATAGTCATTTTAATAAGTGAGATATCCTACTTTATATGGTTTCTAGGTATATTTTGTTATTAATATGTACTCAAATATATCACTGACTTATTTTCTTATATGAACTGCCTTATGTATTTCTCTTCATTTTTCTTTTAAGGCTGTTTTCTATAAACAGATTTGATGATTATAGAAAAAATATTCTAATAGGATAAAGAGTTCAAGTTGATTTTATATTTTATATAAACTTGTATGAGTGTTTCTTAAAATATTGAACAAGGTTGTGTGGAGAACATGGGATAGGTGAAAAATATATATGCTCCAATATATTGCAAGAGATTTCAACAATGAATGTATCCAGTGAATAGAAATAGCCAAATTTGACATGAGCTAACTAGATTATTAGAGATGACAAGTTAATGTTAATCCACAGTCATTGCATACAAAGAGGCTTTAATCTATGATTGCTTTTACTTTTACACATCTTTATATGTTGTATAATCACTTTAATTTGTGGAGGCTTCTTCATGTTGGTGCTGTGGGCCTCTAGGGTTACTCTCCATGGGGCTTTGGAAGTTTTTGTTTTTGTTTTTGTGTCACACCCAGCAGCTCTCAGAGGTTACTCCTGTTCCTGCACTCAGAAATCACTTCCAGCCGACTTGGGGACCCATGGGATGCCAGGGATCGAATCCATGTCCATTCTGGGTGGACAGCATGGAAGGTAAACTCCGTACAGCTATGCTATTACTCTGACCCCGGTCTTTGAAAGTTTTATAATGAAAGGAATCAAATTTGGAATTCTGTGAATGCCAAATATACTCTGTGATACTTTGAACTATTTCCTGGTTCATGGAATAATTTTTATCAGTTGTTTTAAGCAAATATTTATAAATATTAAAATGAACATTTTTTGGATATGAGGCTAAATATTCATTTCTCAAATTTTTCATTTCTCTCCCTTCAACGTTTTGTATATTGACAATACATCCAAGGTTTCTTTCATATCATTCTTAAAGTTAATATAACATATGTATGGCAGTGTTAACATTTGTACTTAAAGAATCTTGGTAGTCGAGGACCAAGAATCTGTCCTCAATAATTAATACTTCTCTTGTTTTTGCCTCTATATAATACAGACAAATACTATCATCTGGGATTTGTATTTATATTGCTTATTTTCTTAATATATTTTCTCCCAGTTTCAGCCACAGTGTAACAAACTCCAACATTTTATCTTTCTTTACAGCTTCATATGGAGCAGAGAACTCAAGTAACCCAGTACAATAAGATATTAGCTTGTAATTCAACATGGACCAGTCAGTTAAGCACAGATCTTTTATCTCTTAGTTATAATTGTTTTATTCTATCCCTCTAGTCTGTCAGAAAAAGTTTAAAGATATATAACTTTTGAATGATAAGATATTCACATAGATTTCTAGTATCATTTAAAGATGATTAGAAAAAATCTTGGGGTTTTGGGCTCTGACTGTTAGCATCAGAATATTTGCCATTTAACAATTAATATTTCTATGTATAAATAATCCAGTGACTTGGCGAATTATAATTTAAAGAAGATCCTACTATTTATTTTCATTTGGAGACCACAACTGGTGATGCTCAGGGAGTACTTCTGGCTCTGCATTCAGAAATTACTCTAGGAGACCATATGGGATCCAGGAATTTAACCCTGTTGACTATACATATGGTAAACATCCCACCTTTTCTCTATTACTCTGGCCCCAAAATTCTATTTCCCAAGCACTATAACTTATGTTTAGTTGAGAGAAGAAAATTTGGTTAACTTAGATAATTTGATAACAAAGTTGTGATAGAAGCCCTAATTTTCCATTAAGTATATAGGCATATATGTACACTATATATAAAATATTGTTGCAAATCTTGCTTAAATGGATGGTAGTATTTTTGTTTAGTCTTTGTTGTTCTAAGGGATATACATTGCCACTATTGGTCTTTTTTATATCAGAATGAAATATCAGTGCTATGCTCTTTCTTAAGGAATAGTTGATGTCATTACAACATATCTGATTGGAAAATTATCTTTTGTGTAGAATGCATATATTTTTGCACTATTCTATACTTTTTGGCTCACTACAATTGTCATAATAAAAACTCTCTCAATTTTAGTACAGATTAACATGGAAAAACCTTTGATATCTTTCTTTTTTTTTCTACTCATCTTCTTCATTCCTTTCCTTTCTAGTAAGCTCAGTTTTTATTCTTTTTATCTAAAGAAAACACATGTTTTAAAGCCAGACAAAGTCTGAGCTCAGATTTTATCTTGGTCACAAATAAGGAGTATGATTATGAAACTTGTATTTAGCCTTTAAATTTTCCCTACATCCTCATATAAAAAACTGGAGATAACAGATACTGATAAATTGACAGAGTTTGAATTTATTGGACTAATGTATGCAGAACAATACATGGGCTTACTGTAGAAGTACCTGTCAAATTTTCTTAACCTTTATTTTTTTCTATCTCAATAAGTTTAGTTCTTTATAGCATCCAAAGCAGTTAGGGATAAGAAGATGCTAGTAATTTATAGCTTAGCAATTTAAGAATTATCTAATTATGTCATACAATTAAAGATATCTAAGCAACATTTAGAGTAAGAATTATGTATGGTTATATTGGTTCAATAATTATTGCAGTCATCAACAGTTGCCTTTATTCACTTAAATGGTATTGTGAATTCCAGTGTTGTCTTATAACTAAGCTACAGAGTTAATTATAAGACTACAAATGACAAAACCCAAGAAATAACACCGAGCTTCAGTGGCACTTTGAAATGGAGCAGGATTTCATTTAATAAAATATTCTTTTTGTTTTGCTTTGTCTTTGGACCATATCCGGTGACACTCAGGGGTAACTTCTGACTATGAGCTCAGAAATCGCTCCTGAATTTGGGGACAATATGGAATGCTGGGGATGGAGATCGAACCGAGGTCCGTCATGGGTCAGCTTCATGCAAGACAAACGCCCTACCCCTGCACTATAGCTCCGGGCCTCTAATAAAATAAGGTATATAATAGTTCTAAAAATGAGCTATACATAACTCAAGTGACTATAATATAGAGAAAATAACTGAATAATTATTTAAGCTTTATTCTTTAATTACAATGTCAAGAATTCTGTCGAGATTATAGCAATAGCTAAGAAGCTAGCCTTGCACATGGCTGACACATATTTGAGCCCTGGCACGCACATGTGGCCGCATAAGCACTGCAGAAATGATCCTTCAGCACAGAGCTTGAAGTAAGTCCTGAGTACAGGTGGGTGTGGCCCAAAAACAAAGAAAAAGAAAGTTCTCACTGCGGAATTCCAGGATCATCTTTCAAATACTTTAACCCTTAGAACCTAGAGCAATGATAGATATCATCATTTCATATTGATTAGCACCCTTCTCCGCAGATTAAATGTTTTTCCATATGGTTTTTGATACCTCTTACAGTTGTATTAATTTTAAATTCCAAATGCTATGTGTAAACAAAAACATACAGATCTATCTTTCAAATTGTAGATTCCTGAATCCCATTTTAGAGAACTTTGAGCATAGCTTAGGACTGCTGTTTTGACATTGTGTTTCCGACAATCCCAGTGTAAGTAGGGCTTGTTCTTTATTGAAGAACTTCGCCTTATACCAGTCTTATGAATAAGTTACAGCACTTCTTCTCCAGTGCTGCAGAGCAGCGGAATCGAGTGAGATAGTTGCAATTTCTTGTGCAAAGAGAGAAAATCCAATTAAGAAATGCAAATTCTTCTTCATGCTGAGAGAATATGAAGCAATAAAAGTATGAATTTCTTTATGTTCCATGGAAGCTTCTGGGACCCCATAAAGTGTGTGCAATCCTAGCTGAGCAGCTGGACTGTCATCTTTTCTGGCTTTTATGGGAGATGAGGCACTTTTGGCACTTTCCTGGAAAACTGTCTCTCTATGAGAACTTCTGTACAGGCTTTGAGGCTCTTTTTAATGTTTGAAATTCATAATTAACTATTTAAAATGAAGGGGAGTTTTAAAGCACATGATGAGCCTAATCCATTCTTAGGGTGCTTTTTTGATTTGTAATGAAAAGTAAGTGGGAGTTTGATATGACTCTATAACTCTGTATGGAAGCAGAGGGAGGGAGAGATGCTGATATTATTTAGAGGGGTCATTTCTGTTGCTTTCTGATAATATTCTTTGTGATTCTGGCCAAATTCAGTTATCACTACAAATACTATTTTCTTTCCATTTCCCACTCTTAAGTACTAAACGTGTTCAGGCAACCTTTTCAACCAGATTCATGATAATATTTCCTTCCTTATGCCCCATTTTATAAATTTAATCTCTGACACATAGATTCTAAATCTACACCAATTGCACTCCGTATAAATAAATATATGCTGTTCCAGGCAGATCCCTAAGCAGCATCCTGCACAACTATTCTCTCTGATTTTCATTATTTCCTTAATTCTTGATTTAAAGGATGCTATTTTGGGAAAACTAATATGCCCTAGGATTAGCAGCAATTCCCTTTGTAAACCAAGCCTGTTAAAAAATGCATTTCTGGGAGTCTGATATAACCTGAACCAGCAAGTCTGAACATTTGCTTCTTGTGTGAAAATAATTCTAGTCTCCTATATTCAAGGATTGCTTTATTAGTCACAGAAAAAAAATAAAACCAAAAGTAGAGATTCCCAGAACAATTGTAAATGAGTCATTGAATTTAGAAAACCATTTTCAAATGATTTTCAATCATGAACAGACTTAGTAACTACAAAAACAACTCAATTCTGGTGTGTATCTTAGATATTTAAAGATATTCATAGGTTTAAAACTTAACATTTTCTTTTCATTTACAGTGAATTTATTGTTGGCAGAAAATTCATGAGAGTTCAGCCTTGGAGAATTAAGTCTTCTGTCCCGTACATAATAGATCTAGCAGAAATGTTTAGCTTTTTTGAAACTCACTGGTGCTGCATTGCCAGTCTACATTAGACGATATTTGAGAGTGCCACCAGAAATGCAAATGTCTTAAACTTTGCAAAGCATATCAAACCATCTTGTGTCAAGACCTTGTTTAAGAAAGGAAAACTAAGTATTTGGCTAAACGTTCCAACAATGTTAGGATCGAATACCTCAGCACTTTACTTCCACAAGCAATAAATCATTGCTTTTCCCCTGTTAGGTTAAAGTCACATTTTTTAGTTTAGAAACTAAAGATAGACTTTCCTGAGAGATTCTAGTATTTGAGTTATCATTTGTCCTCTAAGTAACAATAGGCATATACTAGTTGAGGCCCAAAGTTGTGCTGTTGCTTCATAAGGTCTTCTTATAATGTTGTAAGGAAAAGAGACTTGCATTTAGATACTGGGGTTGGGAAGGGAACTGAAGGTTAGCATGGGACACTGACTTGTAACATTTACAAAAGATAATTGAAGTATCCATTTGTTACCTTTGGAAAGAGAGGAGGAAAGGAACTATTTCTGGAATACATGAATTGAGACATCAAACAAGCACAATGCCAACACTGTCCAGTGGAAGATTGAGTGAGAGGTCATTTGTAAATTCTACAATCTATCTATAATGTTCCTATTGAAAGGATTTTAATATTTTACTATATTTTCCTTCTTCTCTACAGATAGTCACAGAACACTTTCTTTTATAAAAATATCTTGATTTCTGGCTTACTCTTCAAATCTGTGTTCTCTATTGAACATGTATCTTGTTTGCTGGTCTCTATGTTTAGTTACTTGATTATTTCTACTCTAAAAATATCTCAATGTCATAAAGAGTTTTACCTACGTGTTGTTGTATTTACCTTATGGTTTCAGGTCTGATATCAAGGTCTTTAATCCATTTGGATTTTACCTTTGTACATGGTGTTAGCTGGGGGATTCTCCAAACAAGTGGAAGCAGAGATAAAAAGATGGAACTATATTAAACTGAGAAGCTTCTGCAAACTCAAAGTAAATAGTACCCAAGATACAAGAGCCACCTACTGAGTGGGAGAAACTATTGACCCAATATCCATCAGATAAGGGGATAATATCCAAAATATAAAAGGCACTGATGAAACTTTACAAGAAAAAAATCTAATCCCATCAAAAATGGGGAGAAGAAATGAACAGACACTTTGTCAAAGAAGAAATACAAATGGCCAAAAGACATATGAAAAAAATGCTCCACATCACTAATCATCAGGGAGATGCAAATCAAAACAACCATGAGGTACCATCTCTTGCCACAGAGATTGGCACACATCACAAAGAATGAAAACAAGCAGTGCTGGCAGGGATGTGGAGAGAAAGGTTCTACTATTCGCTGTTGGTGGGAATGCCATCTAATCCAATCTTTATGGAAAGCTATATGGAGATTCCTCCAAAAAATGGAAATTGAACTCCCATACGATCCAGCTATACCACTTCTAAGAATATACCCTAGGAAAAATACAATAAAAAATTTCCTTTCTCACACTTATATTTATTGCAGCACTATTTACAATAGCCAGACTCTGGAAACAACCAAGAAACCCTTCAACTGATAAATGGCTAAAGAAACAGTGGTACATATACACAATGGAATATTATGCAGTCATCAGGAAAGATAAAGTCATGAAATTCTCCTATGCATGGATATACATAGAGTCTATTATGCTGAGTGAAATAAGCCATAGGGAGAGATATAAATGCAGAATAGTCTCCCTCATCTATGGGAGAAAGAAAAATATAAAAAAAAATAAAAAATATTTTTTCCAATAATTTTCAGAGACAAAAGAGAGGAGGGCTGGAAGGCCCAGTCATGACATGAAACTCAGTACAAAGAGTGGCGAGTGGAGTTAGAGAAATAACTACATTAACAAATATCATAACAATGTGAATGAATGAGGGAAGTAAAAGCCTCTAGAGTACAGGTGGGGGGAGAGGAGGGATATTTAGAACAATGGTGATGGGGATGTTGCACTGGTGAAGATTGAGTTGTTCTTTACATGACTGAGACCCAACTACAATTATATCTGTAATGAAGGTGTCTAAAAAAAGATATAAAAAAATTTCATGTTCTTTGTTATAAATACATACTTTTATCTTTATCTTCCATCACAAATCTCCAAATAATTTTCAATTAAAAATACCTTGCTTTGGTCTGAGAGAACAAAAAGGTAAAGCACAGGAAGATTATAAACTTCACTCAAATCTCAGAAATCCACCTTGTTCTCTGAGCATTACAGGAGTGATTCCTGAATGCATAGCTAAGAGTAACCACAGTTTGGCTCCAAAACAAAAACAAGCAAAGCATACCCTGTATCACAAATGAATAAATGAATAAAAGAAAGAATGATGGAGAAGAAAACAAAGAAAAAGAAGAAAGGAAGGAAGAAAGCCAAATTTCTAATTAATTTGTCCAATAGAATTTAAAATGGAAAGAATAAAAAATCATTATGTATTTGTAAAGTAGTATTTAAAATGACATTTTAAAAAGTATACTTGTTTATCATTAGGAGACAATTGCTGATCCTTTTTTTCTTCTCAAGTAATGGATTGTTATATATTTAATTGCTGTTTTGAGAAAGGTATTCCTCCAAATGGGTATTAGGGAAAGAGGACAGATTTTAATTAAACCATTTAGTACTCCCTGAATAATCACACCAGGAGACATGATAGAGGTATACTTAATTGGTTTTGAAAGATGGTAGCAATGTTAGAACTTCTAACACAAAGTTAACTGCAGAGATAAATCTACATCTATCTAGTCAACTATAAGAAAATATTGGAAATATAATAAAAGGCAACATAGGGTGTATGTATGTTCTATTTTGTAGATAAATCTGCATGAAAAGGTAATGTTCTTAAGGCTGATTTGCATTATTTTTCTCCTAATTTTCTTATATGTATCTGCAAAATTTTTCTTGTTTTTTGGTTTGGGTCACACCCGGCATTGCTCAGGGGTCACTCCTGGCTCCATGCTAAGAAATTGCTCCTGGCAGGCACGGGGGACCATATGGGACACCGGGATTTGAGCCGATGACCTTTTTGCATGAAAGGCAAACAAACACCTTACCTCCATGCTATCTCCCGGGCCCCATCTGCAAGTTTTTCATTCTCAATATTTTCTTTCTCTACCTCTTCTTTTCTTCAATCTGCCCCCACCCCCTTCTGCTTTGTCCTCCTTGGCTTTTGGGGCTGCAGCTCGTGCTTCTCAGTGCTTACTGCTCTGTTATCAGGTAGTATTTGGGAAACCATATATGGTGCTGAGGATCATAGCTGGGATTGTCTCTCTATGTTAGAGTAAGAACTTATCCCTTTCCCCTAAGCCTTACCTCTTATCTTTGACTCTTTGTCCTATATCCAATCTTCTAAATAGCACTTTTCTAAATACTAGTTTGTGAATACATAAAAGCCAAGTGTGAGTCTTGACTGTACAACTGACACACACCTGTTAATCATCAGCAAGGTAGTTAAGTCAGAGGATCAGTTAGTTTAGTTAGAGAACGGAATCTTTATGGCAATTAACTAGACAGACAGAAGGCTATCTAAATTCAAGTAAATTATATGCTCTAAAACTTAGAAGTCACAAGAGATTAAACAAAGAGCGATGTGGTCAAGAGAAATAGTTAAAACTCAATTTATTTCCATTGAAGCAGATACAGAGAATTATTATTGTATTTCAGGTTCTGTGTTGTCTGTGATGAATATTTGAAGATAGGTGCTAAATATGCTCACTGTTCTGTTATGTCATTATTTTCAATTTTTATTTGACTCACCATAAATTATTATTTGGTTCATGATAGGATCTCATGTATATTAGCATTCCATCACCACATCCTTTATCAGTTTCTACTTTCTGACAAAATTTTGTCTAAGTTCCCTCTTGAGCTCCACCCCCAGTTTCCTACCCTAACCTTTAAAAGCTTATTTATATAGACAAGTTCTCAGATTCTCTTGCTGTAGACTGTTATTTTCTTACTGTATTGTTCATTTTTTTATATTCCACATGTGAGAGAGATTGCATCTATTTCTGTCTTTCTTTTCTATCTAGCATGATACTCTCTAGTTCTATTCACAACATCTAAATGATTTGTATATTTGAACAGAGTATACTAAAAAGAATGAAAAGTGTATAATAGGAGTTTTTATAAGAGTGAAATAAGGCTATGTAATAATTTCCAATTTCACTGCCTTGTTATTTGATTTTCACCTTATAGATTATTGTTCTTTGGGGAATAATTTTAAAAAAGCTTTTCAAAGATATTTTTTATTTTATTTTTGCTTCTTTACCAAGAATATTCTAATGTGGACTTTACTATGAAAAAACAACTGAGATTAAAATATTGTCATTTGACTTTCTATTTTTCATATGTTTAATTATTATTTGCTTTAAATTACTCTTAATTTTTTTTGTGTGTGGTTTTTTGGGTCACACCCGGCAGTGCTCAGGGGTTATTCCTGGCTCCATGCTCAGAAATTGCTCCTGGCAGGCACGGGGGACCATATGGGGCACCAGGATTCGAACTGATGACCTTTTGCATGAAAGGCAAACTCCTTACCTCCATGCTATCTCCCGGACCCCCAATTACTCTTAATTTTAAATTTAATCTTATTATTCACACATTTATAATCAAGTTGTTCTGGTCTATTAAATTATATTGTAAAGATATCTCCCTTCATTTTCTTTGAATTTTTTTTGGTTTTAATGACAATATTTTCCTTATGTCCTAATATCTTATACTTGGATGAAATAGTTAATTATTATTCCTCTATTTAAGTATTTTTCCAATGTATCTACCTGTCATAGTTGTTATATCTTAATGTCTCTAATTTCAGCTGTGTTCATTTATATTGATAATTACTCTGTATCATAAAAGTCCTAATTCCATTTTCTTCTTAATATATACTCAGATGCATTTAAGAAGAGAATGGATAGTCTTCCTGGATTTGTTCTGACAGTATGTCCTTTTGTTATATTTCCTCCAGACAATTCTCGTGGTTGGCCTTTTTCTTTAATACCTTAGGGAAAAAAGTAGAACCAAGCATCTGTTAATGTTTGTATTTTGTTATTCACCACCTAGAAATTTAAGAAGGTAGAATATAGAGCACAGATGACTCAATGGATCTGGTCTTTTTATGTAAAGGGAAATTTTCAATTACACTGCTCTTGTTCAGGTAACAATTCAATGCCCTGACCCAGTTCAACAATCCAAGTGAAACTGGAGGAAAATTGTTTTCCAACCAAAGTTGTAGAAGTGAATGTTTACTGGATGACATTTTACTTGAGATCATTTTTAGAGCAGACAGAAAAATTAAAATGCAGTACCAGGAATCCTTATGTACAAAAATGAGATAATAAATTTATGTTATTTTAAGCCTCTATATTTGAGGCAATTTGTTATATAGCACTTGATAATTGATACTTCATTCCTTCCAGAAGTGGTGACATGTAGAAGAAGGAGAGATATAAAAAGCATAGCTGTCTTGTAAATCATTAGAGTAGCTTGATACAACTAAGCCATAGGAGACAAAGTGACTTAATCAGAGATCAGAATAATAAATAACTCTTTTATAGGAAAACCTTGAAAGGTGTCAGTTATAATTCTAGAAAAGTACAATAATGTAAACATTACATTAAGATAGTCATATAAATAGTATAAACAATATATTGACATTATATTATAATATATTAAAATGGAATATATAAAAAATAACTTATGTCATATATTTATTTAGTTAAACATAACACAAAGACATGAAATGGAATATATTGCATGAACAAATATGCTGATATATTTATTTGATCCCAGATTGACTCAGAACTTTGATTTAAAAAATGCAACATATTCATAAAACATATATAGTACTCTTGTATACTGATCAATATGTTAATAAATGTTAGTCATCTTCGTTGTTCCTTGAAGATCCTATATTTGTTTATATTGCTATGTAAATTGGGATCTTGACTAAGGTTAACTCTTTCATTGTCATTCACAAATATATTTTTGACACATGCTGGAGCACATACAAGTTAATAGTGTTTTTAGATATTGATTTTCATCAGCAGAAGAAACAGCAGGTGAAACTTGGGATGACTTGATCCATAAACACTTCTTTAATTTACTCCAGTGAGTCATGAAAACCTCCATTAATGTCTGTGTGTTGTTATGTGAAATGTTTTAAAAGCACTTTGAGAGTCTCAACAAATTCATCAAAGATGATCTGTCTTGTGAGTGGATGTGAGGATTTTCTACTTAGACATTTGACTCCAAACACTGCTTTGATTTTGTCTTGATTTTATCTTTGATTTTATCTTGCACCATCTCAAGCAAAAGATAAAGTCCTATCTGGTAAGAAAAAGGTCAACTGAAGTTGAAGTTTTTAAACTGTATATGATAGATAAGATACTTGAAGTAATTGCATAAACTAGGTGCTAAATTCAGTGCTTAATATCTATTTTCTCTAATCCTCATTACAAAGCGGGGAGATAGAAAGTGCAATATCCCCTTTCTAAGGGAAAGGTCACAAAATCAAAGGGGGATTAAATAAACAACAGAATGTTTCAAGTTACTAAATAGTAGAAAAGTGTTTAAATTCATGCATAACTGTATGCATAACTATAAAAATAATGAACTGAAATGGCCAAACTCTAGGTAAGTGTGAACATTTACTCTAATCATTGTTTTGATCCATGAAACATTTGTAAATTCAAATTGGAAAGTAGCAGCTGCTTTTTATAAGAAAAATGAAGTGAAATTAAGTAATATCCTGAATATTTATCATGTTCGGTATACTACATGTCATTGCAAATTTCAAACTTCAGTACGTGCTTAAAGATAGACATTACAAAACTAGTTAATGGAAAATTGTTCATATGCTTGTAAATATTGAAGATGATTAGATGGGGATAGAAGTGCTAAGGTATAATTATTATGTATTGTAAATTAAACATGTAATAGTGATGAAAAATAATAAAATGAGTTAAAAAGTTTAGATTGCCCAAATATTTTGTTTGCTTCCTTTAATTTGTAAAAGTGAAAGGATAAGAATGAAGGCTCCAGTCCAGAGAAATAGTACAGGAGTTAAAGTGATTTTTCTGCTCAAAGCTGACCCACGTCCCATCTGAGGCTTTACTTATTGTCCCTTGAACACTTTCCAAAATCATCCTGTGTACAATCAGGAGTAAGTCCCGAGCACTGTGGATATGTCCCCCACAAAACAAAACAAAACAACCAGCCAAACAAACAGAAATAAACCATAAAAGCAATAACAATAAGAAGGTAGGGTCCATGAATCTACATGTAATGCACTTTTACTTTGAACCACTCTATACTTTTGTTTTTCAATTAATTCAAGAAAATGAGAATAATAATGATACCTGACTCAGAGATTTGTGAAGATTATATTTTATCTGTTGAAGAATTCCTAAAACAGGTTTTATTTTGTAAAAGCAATCTAAGATATTTTTTAAGTTCAATTGTAAGAAATAAATGGCTATTTGTAGGTATATCAACTATGTAATTTTGATATATTTAAATTTCTCATGTTTTTTGAGATCATGAAATATCCACTGGTATTATAATTTTAAAAGTTTACGTATTTGAACATTGTGCAAAATAGTTCTTGACCTCTTGGGTCCCTCTGCTTCCTTAAACGCAGTCCATTCTGGGGAGAATGACAGTGAGCGTCTAGCAACTTTTCTAACATTAGTCAGGGTTTAATTTTTAAAAAAAAGTAAAAATAATATAGATACAAACTTTTCATCTAGGAAAGCATCCTACAGTAATTGAGGCTGGATAGATAGCACAATGGGCAGTACTCTTGTCTTTTTCACAGCCAACATAAGTTTGATCCTTGGAACAACATATGATCCTCTTAACTCAGTCAGGAACTATCCCTAGATGTAGAGTCAGAAGT
Organism: Crocidura indochinensis; assembly: GCA_004027635.1. Classification (NCBI taxonomy): domain Eukaryota; kingdom Metazoa; phylum Chordata; class Mammalia; order Eulipotyphla; family Soricidae; genus Crocidura; species Crocidura indochinensis. The sequence goes on from PVKC010001492.1 coordinate 38,074, forward strand.
CAGCTCTAAATATAACACAATGTGGCCTAAAATCCAATAAATAACGTATATGACATTCGAGGCAAGTATTCCAATTTCAGTGTGTTTACCTTTGGACTTGTGAAAAAATAACTAATAGATGAAATTTTATGAAAGTATATTAAATTAATAATTAAATCTCAAGTAACTAGACTCATTTAGTAGTAACTTTGAAAATCAATCCTATGTTTATTTAAAAAGCATAAAATTACACTGGCTGCCAAAATGATAGTACAATAGGTAGCACATTTGCCTTGCACTTGTCTAGCCCACATTTGATCCCGTCCAACCCAGACGGTTAGCTGACCTCTGTTAGGAATCATTCCTTCTTTGGAGGGGGGTCCACAACCAATGGCACTGAGGGGTCACTCCTGGCTCTGCTTTCAGATATTGCCTCTGGCAGGCTCAGGGAACTATATGGGAGGCCAGAATCAAACCAGAGTCCATCAGGCGGTTGGCCACCTGCAAGGCAAACTCCTACTGCTGTGCTACTGCTCAGACCCAAGGAGGAGTGATTCCTGATGCAGACCTAGGAGTAATTCCTGAGCACAATCAGTTGTGCTTCTACAAAATAATAACTACTAGTGGTCAAATAGTTCCTTTACTTAAGCAAATGAAAATAAAATTCAATACAGTTAGAATTTCTAAGTCAGTAAGAAGAAAGCATTTTTTTTTCTTTATGTGAGAGGTCATCTACATTTCAAAATATTAGGTTCAGTGAGCTATGAAGATAGCTGAAAAGGCTAATCTGATTGGCTTTTCAACACAAGACCCCTGCCAGAAAATCATCAGTTTCAAGGTCAATAAATAGTGCATTTAAGATTAAATAAGAGATAGCAAAGGGGCCCGGGAGATAGCATGGAGGTAAGGTGTTTGCCTTTCATGCAAAAGATCATCGGTTTGAATCCCGGTGCCCCATATGGTCCCCCGTGCCTGCCAGGAGCAATTTCTGAGCATGGAGCCAGAAGTAACCCCTGAGCACTGCCGGGTGTGACCCCCCCCAAAAAAAAGAGATAGCAAAACCAGAAAATTATAACTTTTTTGGGGGGTCACACCCAGTGACGCTCAGGGGTTACTGCTGGCTATTCGCTCAGAAGTCGCTCCTGGCAGGCACGGGGGACCATATGGGGAACAGGGGGATTGAACCGCGTTCCATACTAGGTTAGCACAGGCAAGGCAGGCACCTTACCTGCAGCGCCACTGCCCGGCCCCAAAAATTATAACTTAATAAAAGAAGATAGGTGTAATTTTTGGCCATGTGTACTTTAAATATGGTAGTAATATGGAAATTAGAGAATACATAAAAACTGAAAAAATAACAGTACTATAATAAATTAATAGAAAATACCTTCTGCTTAAATTATGAACAATATTCATATTTGTGACCTATTTAGAAAGAAATAGATTTTCTTTCAGTTTTCAGAACTTGGAAGAAACAGGGTGGGCGAGCATAAAAGGAGTAGATTCTATATAGATAATTTTATGCCTGCTATAAAAAAAGCTGAGAAACACCTTTATAATTTATGCTGGATATGAATCCTTACAAAACTCTGACATTCCAGTGTCTGAGTTTATATACCTTCCCCATCTGTAACTCTCAAATTCAAAAATCATGCTAATGCTTAACAAAATGGATGGCTTGGCAAATTTATCTGGGAGGGAACCTGGAGAATTACCTGCTTTGGAAAGGTAATTTAAAACTAAATCTTCCTCTAAAACTGAGTGCCCCCTTTGGGTTTATAGATTTCATTAGAAGAGAGTTATACATATTGAAAGTATTCCCCATAGTTTCCCAACAGCAGGGAAGACTAAGGCCCAAACCCAAAAGGATATGACTTAGACAAGAATGAGCATATGGCTCTCAAAGTTTTAATCACTGAGAAAGGAAAATATAGTTGCAGCTAGTGGATAAACAACTGTTTCGTAAAATCCTTAGATCAGTTTAAACTTGACTTTAAGATCACTAGGTTAAAAAGATCTACAATATAAAATTAAATTAGTTTTGAATATTAAATGTATTCAAAAAGAGATGATATTAACAGGAAGATTTCAAGCAATGAAAGAATATGGTGCATGTGCCTGAGCTATAGCACAGCAGTAGGGCATTTGTCTTACACACAGCTGACTCACACAGATCTGGGTTCTATACTGGCGTCCCACATGATACTCCAATCCAGGAGCGATTTCTGAGCTCATAGCCAGGAGTAACTCATGAGAATCACAGGGTGTGACTGGAAAAAAAAACAAAAAAACAAACAAAAGAATAAAAGAATAAAGAATATGGTGCGACATTCTTCTATAAAGAGGGTTATTGAAGAAATTCATAATTAATTAGGTATAATTAAGTGACAGGAACTCAAATACCAAGAAAAATAATTTAGCACAGCGGTTGATAATGGTAATTAAGAATTCTAAACTGTAAGTAAAAATACTAGCATTATAGTACAGTATGTAGGGTATTTTTTTCTTGAACATTGATAACTTGGGCTCAATTCCTGTCACTTCATATAACTCTTTGAGCCCTTCAGGAGAGATTTCTGAACTCAGAGGCAAGAGAAAGACCTAAACACTGCTGGCATGTCAACAAAATAAAAAATGCAAGAAAAAATGTTTTACATAATTTCTATTTATGATTTATATTATAATAGAATTTTCATACTAAAATAACAAGTTCTGTATTTTTCCCAATTTCAAAATAAAACTGAGGTTTCTATTTAAAGAAAGAAATAGCACAAAATGTTCTTTGTAGAAGTAAAATGTTTCCAGGGGAGTATATATATGCATAAGGTATATATATATATATATAACCCAACTACAAACATGCTTGCAATCATAGTGCTAAATAAAAATATTTATTTATTTATTTTGGTGTTTGGGTCACACTCGGTGGTGCTCAGAGATTAATCCTGGCTCTGCGATCAGAAATTGCTCCTGGAAGACTTGGGCGACAATATGGGATCCTGAGAATTGAACCATTGTCCATCCTCAATCAGCTGCAAGCAAGGAACATGTCCCACCACTGTGCTGTCTCTTCGACCCCATAAATAAAGATATTTATATAAAATTTTTTAGTTTTTATAATGTTCATAATATTTGCTTCATAATGTTTGTTAGACTATACATTTAAAGATTCAATAATTACTCAGACTCCTGATGTGCTGGTATATTTAAAACATAAGCTTAAAGGTGTTTGATATATCTTTGTCTAGTAGAACAAAAGAAAGACAGTCTTGTCAAAAAATGTTAAGAAAAGGAGCCGAAGAGATAAAGCTTTTGCCTTACACACAGATGACCAGGGACAAACCCTGTTTCGATCCTGGCATCCCATAAGGTATCCTGCCAGGAGCCTGCCAGGAGCAATTTCTGAGCTCAGAGCAAGGTGTAACCCCTGAGATCCAAAGGGTGTGGTTCAACCCACCCCAAAAAAGTTAGGAATGTTTATTCTTAGCTAGATGAGCATTATTTTGTTTAAAGTTGGAAACATTTCTTAAATATTTACGATTGTATTTGGTCATGCTTTTACTGTACAATTTATTCCCTTCTTTCCTTCTGTCCTTTCTCTCCATGCTTCTTCATTCTTCTTTTTCATTTACCACTTTATTTATCAACTGTGTTTTAAGACTTTTTAATATATCAAGAAACAGATGAATGAAGCTTGAATTTGGTAATTTTATGAATTATAAAATTTGAAGTTAAAATATCAACACCAGGACCGGAGTGATAGAACTGTGGGTAGGGCCCTTATCTCGCATGGGCTTGACCTGAGTTCTGTCACCAACATCCCACAAGGCCCCCTGAACATGCCAAGAAGGCATTCTGAGCAAAGCTAGGACTAACCCCTGAACATCGCTGAGTGTGGATTAAAAAAGACAAATATATATATATATATATATATATATATATATATATATATATATATATCAACACCAAGATCTGTGGTCAAAATTCTGAATGTTTTACTTACTAAAGTATTAACCACAAATCAAAAGAAATTGGTTCTGCCAGACACAATCTTCCTTAATTCTTTATTAAAATTTGTATTAAATGTAGCAAGTTTCTAAATATTAAAGCAATATGGAGATGATAATCATGAAGAAAGCTTATGCAGTAGCTGGAGAATTATGAATGAAGTTTTTAATATTGTCTTTAGTAGAGAAATCTAATTAAGAAATGACACACAAAGGCATACACACACATTTTCCAACTGTGTTGCATTATATTTGTGTTACTGTTATAACAAATGACTTAACATTACTATCTCAAAACAATGCTATTTTATACACATGCTATATTAGATTCAATGCAAATATTAAAGGACTGTAGTAATTTGTGTATTTTTCTACACAATGCTACTCACATTCCCTAAATTTTGGCCTCCTTTATCTACGTTAAGCTCATCAACTTTGTATTTCTATTTGCCTTCTAAAATAGAAATCTCTCTTTTCTTCTCCATCTTTTTTCCACTTTTGTGGAACTTGCAATTTCATTACACTCCTCTGAATAACCTCACATGCCTCTCTTAATTCCATCTGCATTCAAAATTAATGCTTACTATGTATAGGTCCTGGAAATTAGGATATAAATATCACTGATTTCCAAAACTATAAAAGTGCAATGGAAATTTGAAATTAGAAAGACTACATATATAACATACATAATAAAAAAATAAAGAGGATGTTAATATAAGTTCATGTAGAAATAAGTAGTTATGCTATGATTGGCTTTTTAGGTTTTTATGAAGATAAAATTACAAAATTTTCCCATGATCCTTCTATAATTTTGTAAGTTCAGATCTATTCCCTATGAAAGGAACAAATCAGTTAAAAGATGAACATTTAAGAAAGTGCTTAATAGCAGACAGCTCATTATATAGTTAGAAGATATCACACTTGTATACTGGAGAACA
>PVKC010001493.1:0-50103 GCA_004027635.1 Crocidura indochinensis
AAAAAAACCACACACACACACACACACACACACACACACACACACACACACACACACACACACACACACAAATAGAACCAGAGTAGAAATGAAGTACATAGAAACAAACAAACAAAAAAAAAAACAAAGAATTCATAAGACCAGGAGCTGTTGTTTTGAAAGAATAAAAAAGATAGAAAAACTGCTGGCAAGACTCACAGTGAAAAAAAAAAGCGAAAACCCTGAAATAAATCAGACCAGAAATGAAAGGGGAGAGATTAGAACAGAACCTCAAGAAATTCAAGACATCATGGAGCTTATTATGAACAACTATATTCAGTTAGAGAACCTAAAATAAATGGACAGATTTCTGGAAAAAAATACTTAAAGAATAGGAATTGGAAAACTTAAACAGAGCAATCACAAGTATGAAAATTGAAATAGTAATTAAGAAATTCCCCAAGAATAAAAGTTCAGGACCAGATAGATTTATAGACGACTTTTATCAAGTACATCTTTTATCAGCATATCAAGCATTCTCTTTATCAGAGAAGAGTTACTATTATTGATCCTTAGACTCTTCCAAAAAATCAAAACTCTTTTTGATCTTTTGAAAGAGTCTAAGGATCAATACCTTCTATGAAACTAATTTCACACTCATTCCCAAAGATGGCAAAGATATCACCAAGAAAGAAAACTACATGCCATATCACTAATGAACATGGACGCAAAGATCCTTAATAAAATTTTAGCAAACCGAATCCAATCACATATTAAAAAATTATATACAACATGACCAACTGGGCTTCATCCTAGAAATACAAGGTAGGTTAAATATATGTATATCAATCAACATCATACACTACCTCAGTAAAAGGAAGAATAAAAACTCATCATATCAATCTATGCAGAGAAAGCATTTGTCAAAATTCAACACTTATTCCTGATGAAAGCACTCAGCAAAATAGCTGTGAAAGAAACCTTCCTCAAGATAGTAACAGCTATATAATGGCAAAAAAAACCTGAAAGCATTTCCACTATAGTATGGCATGAGGCAAGGATGTCCACTGTCTCCATTCTTATTCAACATAGTATTAGAAGTCCTAGCAATAGAAATCCTACAAGAGAATGAAATCAAAGGAATCCAAATCAGCAAAGAAAAAGTCAAGCTATCTCTATTTATAGATGATAATATTCACTGAAGATCCTAAAGAGTCCACAGAAAAACTCCTAGAACAAATAAACCAATACAGTAAAGTGGCCAGGTACAATTAGTACAAAAATGACAGTTGCATTCCTTTATACAAATAATGACTCAGGAAAAAGAAATAAAAAATGTGTATTACATTTAAAATGGGGTCCCAAATAAATCTAACAATAGTAAATAAGAATAAACATAACAGAATGGGTGATAGACCTATATCAAGAAAATTTCCAAACACTTCATAAAGAAATTTAAGAAACATAAGGAAATGTAGAACATACCATGTTCTTGAATTAGAAGAATAAATATAATCAAATAGGAATCGTACTTAAACTACTATTTAGATTCAGTGCAATCCCTTTTCAAATTTAGGCAATGTTCTTTAAGAACTTAGAACAATTAATTATAAAGTTTGCATGAAAGCATAAAAGATCAGGACAGCCAAATTTAAAAAAAACAATAAACTAAAACAACAACAACAACAACAAAAAAAACACAAGAAACTGTGAGGTCTCTCATTACCTAATTTGAAGCTCTATTATAAAAACTCCATGATCAAAACAGCATGGTATTGGAACAAAGGAAGATTTTTCAGACCAATGGGTCAGAATAGAATATTCAATGACAAAATCCCAATCATGTGGTCAATTAATCTTTTTGTTTGTTTGTTTTAATTTTGGGGTCACATCTGGTGACACCCAGAGGTTACTGAGTTGAGAAACACCTACTAGAGAACATTTACTGAGATGTGACTGCTGAGAGCTGTTTTTCAGACTCCAAAAGATCATGTAGCAGATTGAAGATATGCTCCGGATTTTATGTCCCACCCAGACCATTTTTTTTTATTTTTGGACCAAACCCAGTGATGCTTAGGGGTTACTCCTTGGCTATGTGCTCAAAAAATAGCTTCCCCAGACTATTTTAAAAGAGTTAAAGCGGATATGTATATCTCCTTTGTATATTTTTAGATGTTACTTCCTTAATAGATGTAATTCTTTTTTTTTCTGTTCTTTTTTCTTTATATGATAATGTGTACTTTACACTAAAGACCCTTAATTAGCCACATCTTAAAGGTCACATGATAACTCTAAAGCTATGCCTAGTATTTCTTTTTCTTTTTTTTTTAGATGTAATTCTTATAGTCTATTTTCTTATGTAGAGGTGCATAGACAAATTAAAATGGGAAAATTTTATGTGTGGAAACTAACTTTTATTTAATAAGGATAGGAACTTATAAATTTTATATTGCAGTGTGTCTTTCACCCTGAACATTAGTCATAGTGACTTTGCTTAGGCTTCAGAAGATTGGACCTTGGCCATTTACCCTTGAACCTTGGCTTCCATCTATGGAACTAGCACATTCTTCTGCATCAGCACCACTAATCAAACTTCTACCAGGGCAGGTCATAATGCTGCCCTGGCACTGATTGGTTCCAGAATGGCTTCAGATGACATACTAATGATTTGAAAACAGCAACAACTTCCTTTCAGAGCAGAGTTCTCTACATTGCTACATAACAATGAGATGAAATCAGAAGACATTTTATGACTCCCTGACTTCTACATAGGATCTGTGCAAAACCACAACCTCTAACTACAGAAATTTACTATGACAACCAAGCATGACTGAGAAGAACTTTTACTGGGACCACCAAGAAAGCCTTTGGAGTTAGACAACTTAGTATTCCTGGAGTCTATCCTTGGTCTCATGGCAGGATTTTTAATGGATACGGTCTCCCTGTTTTTAAGCCAAATGTTTTTCCTTTGTTTTTTCCCTAACTTTTGCTGTGACAATGCAAAACAAAACAAAACAAAAAATGCCAAACACACATATTTTTCTTTCTTTCTTTCTTTCTTTCTTTCTTTCTTTCTTTCTTTCTTTCTTTCTTTCTTTCTTTCTTTCTTTCTTTCTTTCTTTCTTTCTTTCTTTCTTTCTTTCTTTCTTTCTTTCTTTCTTTCTTTCTTTCTTTCTTTCTTTCTTTCTTTCTTTCTTTCTTTCTTTCTTTTCTTTTTTAATTTCCTAACTCTTAAATAAGAGCTTCCACTTTTTTCATAGAACCTCAGGACACAGATTACTTTGTTTTACCACATATTTTTGCAGCATTCCATAAAACTAAAAAAGAAAAAAATAAAAGGCTGGTGGCCAGGGGTCAAGTGGTCTCAGATGCATTGATGGAGAAAAAATTAGGACAAAACTAAACATTTGTATGGCAAAAGTAACATGATCTAAAACCGGAAGATGGCTGAGTGGAGAAAATTTTTGTACTCAACACCTCAGATAAAGATTTGATATCTAGGATATAAAAAGTTCCCACAAAGGTTAATTCTACAAAATCTAAGAATTTTATAAAAAATGGAGTTGAAATGAACATTAACTTCTCTGAATAAGACCAACAGATGGCCAACAGACATGAAAATATGCTCATCATCTCTGATCTTTAGGTAAGTCACAAACAACAATGAACTATCATCCTACATCAATGAGGATGGAATTTATCAAACATACTGGGAATAATCTGTGTTGGTGGGGCTCTGGTGAGAAAGGAACTCTCATCCACTGCTGGTGGAAATGTTGCCTAATTCAACCCCATGGAAAACATGTAGCTACTCATGAACAGAACCATAAGAGTAAATGATGAATCTTATTGTACTAAGAGTACTATTAACATTGAATAATGATGAAATCATACATTTTTCTGTAACAGATACTACTGGAATTTCTTTTATTAAAAGATGTAAGTCAGAAAGAAAAAATCAAAACTTGGATGTTGTCAGTTTTCTGTGTTACATAGGATAACATACTAAGAAAATAGTATAGATCAAGGGTCAGAAAACAATGACTACAGTAAAATAAAAGACAAGGAAAAAGGGAAGAGAACAGAGGGAATAAGAATATTATATATTATATTATTATCAATTAATTATTATATCAATATTTTAATATTAAGAATATTATTATATTCTCAATGTAACAAAAAGAAAGGCTAGAGACAGTGAGTTCCTAAGGAATAGAAGCAAAAGTATATACGTCTAAAGCAGTAGATCTAGCACTACTGTAAGCCTGAGAGCCAAACTACAATTAAACTTAGAATGTCAAGGAATAAGGATTGGGGTTGGGGGATAAATGCTATTGTGAGTGGTGTGGAGATAAAATGTATAAAATGATATGCATGGCACCTCTTCTTAACAGTAGTATAAACCACAGTTTCAAAAGGTTTGCTCCTTTTTTTTCTTAAACTTTTTTGTACTTTATTTTTGTTACTCCCATACTGATTTTTTTGTTTCATTTTAGTTTAGTTTTGCCTTGTCTCATTTTATTTTGTCTTCTTACTTAAACTGTGTCTGTTATGCTGGCAGGGATGGTGGCATAGGATGCACTCAGGGAATACTGGTGGAGGGAGGTTGACACTGGTGGTGGGTTAGCCCTAAAATTGCATGATTGAAACATTATTATGAAGAACCTTCTAAATCACAATGACTCCAATAAAGTACTAAAAAATATTTGAGAGAGGAGAAAGAAAGAGAGTAAGAGAGAAGTAATGCCTACCCTGAGGCAAGTGGGGGAGGTTTGGTGGGTGGAAGGGAAGAGAGCATTAGGGAGGGTGAGAGGAAATCTGAGGACATTGGTGGCAGTAATCTGTGCATGCTGAAGGGGTTGTTGTACATTTTATGAACTTAATTTAAACAATTCTATCTGTGGAAAAAAAAACTGTATGGGGCAGGAGCGATAGCACAGTGGATAGTATGTATGTCTTGCACTCAGCTGACCGGGGTTCAATCCCTGGCAGCCTATGTGGTCACCTGAGTCTGCCAGGAGTGATTCCTAAAAGCAGACCTAGGTGTAACCACTGATGTGCCTCACTAAAGTAAGTAAATAAATAAAACGAATTACTATGAACAACCATGTAACTAGTGTTTAAATAAAAAAATAAAAGAGAAAAATAAGGTGGAAAAATCTAAAAAATATTAAACTAAAAATAGACATATAAATAACTACATAAAGCATGATCCAAAATAAAAATAATAAAAATTATTAAAAGAGAAAACTTTATCCGTACTACACCTAAACACCTCTGGGTATTTACTCTTGTTTTAGTGTCTTTTTGTCCTTGGCTCCAAAGTACCCTCCTAGTTCTTGAGTGTATGTATGTGTTTGTATATATATATATATTTGTTAAACTGATCTATAAGTGTGTCATAATTTTTCTCTGGTTAAATAAAAATGAATATATAAATGTGTACAGTGAGAATAAAACACTGAAGAAGTCCTGTAATTAAGGGAAGAAAAGCATTTAATACACAAAGTAGACTATCAGGTATGACTATAAAAGAAAAGCAAGTCATTAGTTAAAAGAATAAGGATTTCAAAGAAGTATTTACAATATCTCTCTTACCTTCTTCATCTCTTCATATGACATAAACAAAATATTAAATGTATGTCTGTTCGTAACAACCCTTGATGTGATCAAACCAAAGGCTTCCTACCACTGAGGAGAAAATAATAAGTAAAAGTTAAGTGTATTGAACTTCATTAGCAGTAACCTATTGTTTTTCTAAAAATATCATACTGGCTGACAACTGTGTTTTTTTTAATTATGTTGTGGGAAGCATTACATAATTAACTAAAAACTATCTTTGTTACCCTACTCTTTCTGTCCTAAGGCAGTGGAAAATAATCGTCTCAAAGAATACCATATGGGATTAAAAATATTTTCTTTATAAGAATAAGCAATATCCCTTTCCCTTCCCATCAAGAAAACACATAATTATTTCTGCCATTTTATTTAATATAATCTTCTAAATGAGTAAAATCTCCAGTTCTACAATGAACAGACCTCATCAATAATTAATCTCTCCTCTGTTTTAGAGTGCAAATACCATGCTATATAATTCCTGCATAGATTCTGACAGTAAAACATAATCCTAAAAATAGATATCCATAAATAGGTGCATCTACCTTTGGATCTAACTAGAATAACTAGATTACTGAAATTTCTCTTATGATCCACTCAAAATACTACGTTTATAGCGCATAACTTGGCAACTTTTAGGCAATCACCAATGTGGTTCTAATGAAAAAAAAATCACTTGGTGGAGGTGCCAGAGTGGTGTCATAGGATGTAAGGGGTCCTAGCCTTGCGCTTGCTAAACTAGCACGGACTGTGGCTCCATCCCTCTGCATCCCATATGGCTCCCTAATCCAGGAGAGATTTCTGAGTGCATAGCTGGGAGTAACCTTTGAGCGTCATTCGGTGTGGTCAAAAAACAAAAACAAAACAAACAAACAAAACAAATCACTTGGTGGAAAGAAATTGTCATAGAATAATAATAACATAATAATAATAGCATTTGAATTCCTTTCATGAGTCCCTATCCCACCTATAATGAGCTTTTCTACCTTCCAAAATATTTACAAAGTTTTCAAATATGACTAAACTCTGCTTAGTTTAGCTGAATACATTCAGTTACCTTTCCATCTAGAAAAAGCTGAATGAAATTATTCAAGTTTTTATGTTTCAAATGTTGGCACTGAATTTATAAAATGAAAATATGAGGTGATGGGGCCGGGGAGATAGCATGGAGGTAAGGCATTTACCTTTCATGCAAAAGGTCATTGGTTCGAATCCCGGTGCCCCATATGGTCCCCCGTGCCTGCCAGGTGCAATTTCTGAGCATGGATCCAGGAGTAACCCCTGAGCACTGCCGGGTGTGACCCCCCCCCAAAAAAAAAAAAAGAAAACATGAGGTGATAACATCTTTAGGATTTCTGTAATGCAAACAATCTGGAGGAGAAATAAAAATAAAAATTAACTAATATTTCTTGATTATATGTACAGTTTCTTCAACATAAAATGATATCAATGCATGATAATTGCATTTCATGATGCAAATTTATATATTCAATATTTTGTGCTATTTCAAAAATTGGGTCAAATAGTAAATCACATATCTTTTCACATATGTAATGACATATAAAATTCTGAATGTAAAATTTCTACATGAATCTTATTGAAATAAATTATTTTGCATAGTGTCTATATCTTCCTTCCACGAACCTTAAATGATATTTTATATACAGCCAAAGTCTCATTGAAAAGTAGCGCCTAAAAGGAAAAATGCTTTAAAGATAATTTGAAGGCCTTAAGAGAAAGTACAGTTTTTTAATTAAATAATTTTTATTTTGACCAAAGTGAATTACAAATCTTTCACAGTAATATTTTAGGTACATAGTGATATTGAATCAGGGGCCTTTCTACCACCAATGTTGTCCTCCATCCACCCTTGTTCCCAGCATACATTCCATATCCCCTCCTTTGAACCTAGTATAAGTTGTTCCCTCTATGTCTAGCTTGTTGTAGATTGGATTCTGTTGTCATTGGCTTTGGATATGGTGTTTAAGTCTCTATTTCCTTGTGTCCTCTTTGATTTATTGAAGCGGGGTTTTGTAGTTTTCTATGTATTGGTCCTCATGACTTTAATTAAGTTGACTCCAAGATATTTGAATTTGTGTGACACTTATGTGAATGGGTTTGCTTTTTTAACGTCCATTTCTTCTCTATCATTACTGGTGTTTAAGAAGATCATTGATTTTGTAGCCTGCCTTTTGCTATATGAATCTATTGCTTCTAGAAGCTTTTTGGTAGAGCCTTTAGGGTTTTCTAAATATATAATTATGTTATCTGCAAATAGTGAGAGCTTGACATCTTCCTTTCCTATCTGGATTCTCTTGATATCTTTTTCTTGCCTAATCACTATGGCAAGAAATTTCAGCACTATGTTGAATAGGAGAGGGCAGCCTTGTCTTGGACAAGATTTTAGAGGAAAGGTTTTTAATTTATAACCATTGAGAATAATATTTACCATTGGCTTGAGGTTGATGGCCTTGACTATAATGAGTAAAGTTCCTTCCATTCCTATCTTGATGTGAGTTTTTTTTTAAATCAAGAATGTGTGTTGGATCTTATCAAATGCTTTCTCTGCATCTATTGGTATATTCGTATAGTTTATATTTTTCTTTTTGTTGATATGATGTATTATGTTGATTAATTTATATGTAATAAATCATCCTTGCATTCCTGGAATGATACATACTTGGTCATGGTGTATGATCTTAATGGGGCATAGGAACCTATTTACCAGAATTTTGTTGAGGATCTTTGTACTGGGTTCATCAGGGATATTGATCTGTAGTTTTCTTTCCTTGTAATATCTCTGTCTGGTTTTGGTATCAGGGTAATTTTAGCTTCATAAAAACTATTTGGGCATATTCCTGATTTTTCAATTTCACTAAAGAGCCTGAAAAGGATTGGTAGAGTAGTTCCTATAGAAAGGTTTGAAAGAATTCATTAGTGAATCCATCTGGGCCTGGGCTTTTGTTTTTGGGAAAACTTTTGATTACTCTTTTAATTTCTTTAGTAGTGATTAGTAGTCTATTTATCACAATATTGATGAGAGTTTAAAAAATAAATTGATACTGACTTTTGCCATAAATGTGCTCGGTAACAATTGCCTGAATATCTGAATTCCATGTTATTTTGTTTATATAAAGTGTTATATTAATTAATCATTCTATCGCAAAACAACCATGGTGAATATTGTTTATTTTGTGTATGTTTGTGCTTGCTTTTTTGGGGGGTCTACACCTGACAACATTCAAATATTACTCTTGTTTTAGCCACAGAAGTTACACCTGGAAGACTCAGGAGGTTAAATGGGATGACAAATATTGAACACAGGTAGGCTGCATGCAAGGTAAAAGCCCTCCCCACTGTACTTTTACTCTGGCCCACATATATCATTCTTTTCTTTGTTGATGGATTTGACTCATAAAGAATTTGTTGAAGATTTTTAAACTAATGTTTACCAATTTTAAATTACAAATTACATTTATATATTTTTCTTTTAATAAAATGTTTGATTTTGCTACTACAGTGATGTGTCTGTATAAAAGGAACCATTAAAAGAACTTCAATTTTTTTGAGGCAAATAAGATTTTGGCTGTACATTTTCTTAAATTTTGGTAGAACTCACTAGTGAAGCATCTTATTTGAACTTTGTTCTTAAGTAGTTTCTTTTTTACTATTTCAATTTCCTTACTTGATATTGGCATGTTTGAGTTATTTACACTCTTGATTGTGTCTTGGAAAGCTATGTTTCAAAATTTCATCCATTTGTCTAGGTTCTCCAGCTTGGTGGCACCGAGTTTTTGTAATGGCCTCCGATGATTATTGGAATTAAAAGGTGTCCATTGTAATTTCTCCCCATTCATAACTGATCCTTATTATTATTTTGGCTTTATCTTTTTGTTCCTTGTGAGTCTAGCTAGCTACAGGTCTGTATATATATATATATACATTTATATATACATTATATATGTATACATTTTTTAAGAATAAGCTCCTGGCTTCATATTCTTCTCATATTATTTTCTGTTATTTTGTGATTCAGTTTTATTCTCAGTTTTAGAATGGTATTTACCTATATATTTATATTATACAATATTATTTTATTCTAATATTAAACAATTAGATACATTTTAAATTAGCTAAATGAATGGCATTTGAAGCCAGTTTTTCCAGTCAAATATTTCAATTAATAAATATTAACATGATTGTTTCATCTCTGAATTAATGCAATTTGCAATCTAATAAAACATTAAAGAGAACTTCACATTTACTTTGACATTAACTTTAAATCAAAGAAACAAAACTTAATTATAATGATACAAGAATTGAACTCTTTATGAAATGAAATACAATAGCAAACATAGAGGAAACACAACAAAAATAAGGTACTTCCAAATTCTATGGAGAGTTTCCCATATTCCACTTTACTCTACACAATAATAATTATACAAGATCTTCGAAGTACTTTCAATTTTTGGTTTTATTGGCAAACAAATGGGTAACAACACATCTATGTAGTGATTATTCATTTTACTAATCAACTGATAAATATTTTTATGATTAGCACAATTCATGATGCATATTAAAATGTGTTCTATGATAGTATATATTTATATGATTATCCCAATGATTCTACTGCTCATTTATATCCCAGATGAACTTCAATGGAATGTCTTTCATCTTCTTTTGGAATAGCATATCGAAGCTTTCACTTTGATTCACAGTGAAATGATTTTTCCAGTCACCAATGGTACCTAATGTGAAAAGCACAGGTATGTTACCAGGTTGACAAAAAAGTTTCCCTTTACTCCTTTAAAAAAAATGAGTAGGTATCATTGTCAATTAACAATTCACTTTCCTCAGATAAGCATAACATTTTTTATTTTTGGCTTTTGGGTCACATCCTTTGATGTTCAGGGTTACTCCTGGCTATGTAATCAGAAATCATTTCTTGTTTGGGGGACTATTCAGGATGAACCGGGTCTGTCCTAGGTCAGCGTGGACAAGGCAGAAGTCTTACCTCTTTCGCCACTATTCTAGCCCTGACAACTTCTTTAAATCTTAATATAGAACAACAGCTACTATTCAATTATTACCTTACTTTAGAGAAAATGTATATAAATTAAACATATCAAAATGCAATTTGCTAAATTACATGCAAAGTACTTGGCATGATCCTATGAGTGGAATGTAATACAATTTTTTTACCTATGAGTGCAATTAAGTAATATTTTAAAATACAATGTATTGAGTATTCCTTAAATTGTGTTATCTTAGAAATTGTTTTAATACTTTGAAGTTTTAAAACTATGTAAAAAAGAAAACAAATATATAATCAATGAAACTTTACTCAAGATGACATCCAGAGGTGTTATATCTGCAGTTTTGCAGAGAAATGAAATTGATATCAGATAAAGTTCATAAAATAATTGGAGATTTGTTTATTACATTTAATTATTTTAGTATTTATAATATTGTATTACATTTGTTATAACTATTTTAATGTAGAAAACGTCAATTTTTCTCCTACACCAAATCAATAAATATGTATTTAATATTTGTCACACTTGAGGAAATGGTGTAATATCTATAATATGCAATTACTACATGTCAAAGTCCAAGACTCTTCTCCACTTACTTATGTCAAGTTAATTATAGTTTCTAAAGGATATTTAAAATTAAAGTTGTAAATTAAGTTTAAAGTAAAAACAAAACATAATTTTAAAAGTAATATTAAATTACTATGGAGTATAAAGAATTAGTTCAAAGTGTCCTTGTCACCTGATATTAAATGTATTTAAATAAGATTTTTAGACTTATTTTAAAATATAAGATCCTATAGAAAATAAAGAAAAAAAGAGAGAGTTCTAAATTATATTGTTATCAGATTTTCAGTAAACGGTGTTTTTTCATAGAATAATATTTTAGAGTATGTTCAGGTGAAATCTTTGATTTTCTGTAAGAGTCCAAATTCTTGTACTTGGAGAAGTATATGGAAATATGTTTTGTTTATATATATATATATATATTTGTTGTTGTTTAATTCAAATAACTAGGATTCAAAAGAGCTCTTAACATTTATGCTTCTCTAAATCACTGAGTATTACCTTTGCGCAGGAAACGCCCTTCATTGTTTTTTATCCCAACTTCATTTTTGAGTATATCATTATAATTGGCTCGTGGATCAGATTTCATGTTTTTAAATGTAGCTTGCTTTACAACAGTATCTATGTCACCTTCACTGAGTTTTTTCCCAAGAAACTTACAGAATTTTTGCACAGCACTTCTGAGATCCTGAAAGAGATTTGAGTGTGAAGACAGTAAATTTATAAGGAATACATGAGATACTGTTAGCACCTTTATTACATTGTAGAAAAGCAAACTTAATGGTCTGATTCTGAGTCTAAAGTTTAACAAAGGTCTACTGTATTCCCATTTTATATAGAAAAGCGTTTTAGTTGTTACCTTTGTTTAAGTTTCAAATTAAATTTATGAATATAAAATACTTTTGTACATTGAACCACTTTTAGGGCACACCCAGCAGCACTCAGGTTACTCCTAGCTTTGCCCTTAGAAATTGCTTCTGGCAAGTTTGAGGAACCATATGGGATGCTGGGGACCAAAGGCAGATCCATCTCAGGTGGGCTTTCTGCAAGGCAAATGCCTTACTGCTAATCTATCACTCCAGCAACTATTGACTCATTTTAATTAACACTTTTAAATTATGTTTTCTGAAGATAATTACAGCATGATTAAAAATTTAAATATATACTGCCTATATTTATTGACATTAAAACTTAATAGTATAAGTAAAATTCTCTTTTTATCAGCTATTACAGCTTAATAAAAGGATTAATAAATTTGTCTGTCTTAAATTGCAAAGGGGTGATGTAAGAAGGCCTATATAATCTGAAAATATTTCAAGTAAAATGATTTTAAAGAATAAAAATTATAGATCACTAAAAAGTTTTTGAACATATATATACTCAACATAACATAACATAACATGTCATAACATGACAAAATTATTATATGCAATAGTCTATACTGAATTCTTAAATATACCATTTGATCTTTTGACAATAAAATTAAACTTTTTTGAGGGGGTTTTGGGTCACATATGGTGGTGCTCAGGGTTTACTCCTGGCACTGCACTCAGAAATCATTCCTGGCAGGCACAGGGGACCATATAGGCCATGATTCGAACCACCATTAGTCATGGATTGGCTGCTTGCAAGACAAATGTCCTACCGTTCTGCTATCTCTATGACCCCAATAAAATTAAACTTTACTTTTGATACTAAAGTCTCCATTTACATTTTAGGCCTACTAAATTGATATTGATTTGAAACTACAGTATTGTTGAACAGTTGTCATGCTGGCAGGGCCAGATAAAAGGCACAATGAAAAAACACATGCCTTGGTTTATCCAACTCAGTTCATTTTCCAACAACATATAAGGTCCCTCAAACAGGCAGGAAGATCCTTATGTACAGTCATGCATAGGCACTGACCATTGATAATTCTAGCACAAGAAGCAAAATAAAGTTATTATGGGTGTTGTCTTTAATGTTTGGATGCATCCAAAAATGAAAAAGTTGCTATAATATTACTGGTTACTTTGATAAACATTTAAGAAAGACATAACATTAGCATTGCACAAACTCTTTCAAAACATTGAAGTGGAAAAAATCCAAAATTATTCCTAAGGCTAGAGTTAACTTGATGACCAAGTTAGACAGAGACACCACACTCAAAGAGCTGCCTCTCCTGCTGAAATGCATTTACATATAATGGAGATAGTGAGAATATTGGTGTCATAAAAAGCAGCATACCAGCATTAAATAATAAAATCATACTCAGATGTTTATGTATATGAATATCCACAACCAATACCAAAACGTATCAGAAAAACTGGGAAATGAAATAACTCAGATGTTCAGCAGAGGCTGGAGTCCAAGAAACTGGAAGGCATCTCATTATCTAACTTGAAAGTTCTACCACAAAGTCATAGTGATCAACACAGTATGGTATTGGAACAAAGACAGACTTTCAGACAAATGGATCAGATAGAAGTTCCAGTAACGAACCTCCAAGTATATGTCTATTAATTTTTGACTAAGGAGCTAAGAACTTGAAATGGATTAGAGACAATCTCTTTGACAAATGGTATTGGAACAATTGGATAATCACAAGAAAGAAATTAAAGATAGATCCATATCTTACACCTTACAGAAAATGGACCTGTTAAACAAACAGTCCAGGAGATTCAGGGTGGAGGTATGGGATTCAGTTGCAAACTATAGTGGAGGGAGGTCAACTCTGGTGGTGGGAAAAGCCCTATTTCACTGTCATTATGTGCCTGAAATACAACTGTGAAAGACTTGAAATTCACATTTGTCTCAATAAAATATTAAAAAATTAAATAAAGGGGGAAAATAAAATGGAGAAATCTAAGAAGGAGGGATATTTGGGACATTGGTGCTGGGAATGTTGCACTGGTGATGGGGGGGGTGTCCTCTTATATGACTGAAACCCAACCACAATCATGTTTGTAACCAAGGTGTTTAAATAAAATATTATTTAAAAATAGAAAAAAGAAACATAAATAACTGTATGAAGCATGGTGCTGAGTAAAAATAATGGAAATCATTAAAAGAGAAACTTTATCCACAGGACACCTAAAACCTCTGGCTATTTATTCATGTTTTAGTGCCTTTTTGCTCTTGCATTCAGATTAATTTCCTAGTTCTCAATTGAGTTTATATATGTATATGTATATATATTTTGTAAAATGACATAGAAATGTGAGCCAGCATTTTTCTCTATCAAGTTGCATAAAAATGAGCATATATCTTGTGAATATAACTTTAGAGTGAGAAGAAATTCCTGAGGAAGTACTGTAATAAAGGGTTGAAAGGCATTGAGTATATAAAGGAGGCTATCAGGTCATATTATATAAGACTATAGAAAGAAAATATAGGTCATTGGTACAAAAACATAATTTCAAAGAAGTATTTAAAATATTCTCTTACCTTCTTCATCTCCTCATATGACATAAACAAAATATTAAATTTTTCTCTGTGTTCATACCAACCTTTGATGTGATCAAACCAAAGGCTTCCTACCACTGTGGAGAAGATCATGTATAGCAAGTTAAGTGCGCTGAACTTTTTTAGTATAATCCTCTCATCTTTTCATTTTCTTTTTCTTTCCTTCTTTCTTTTTCCTTCTTTCTTTTTCTTCTTTCTTTCTCTCTTTCTCTCTCTCTTTCTTTCTTTCTTTCTTTCTTTCTTTCTTTCTTTCTTTCTTTCTTTCTTTCTTTCTTTCTTTCTTTCTTTCTTTCTTCTTCCTTCCTTCCTTCCTTCCTTCCTTCCTTCCTTTCTTTCTTACTCTTTTGTTTTTATACAAAGTCAGTGGAAAATAATCACAAAATATGGGATTAACACTATTCCTGTTATAAGAATAAGCAATATTAGTTTTCACTATTCCACCATATAAGCACATCATTCTTTCTGCCTTCTTATTTAAAATATATGAATAAATTTAATTACCCACAATGAAATACGACTTAATCTTCTAAATTATCAAAAATCTTCAGTTTTACAGTCTACAAATCTTACAAATAATTATTTTCTATTTTAGGGAGAAAATAAGACATACTGTATGATACCTGCATAGATCCTGAAGTAAAAAATATTACAATAATCTTAACAATAGTTCTGCACAAATAAATATATCTATTTTTGTATCTATCTAGTTAGAATGACTAGATCACTTAAATATATCTATGTTGGGGCTGGAGCAGTGGCACAAGCAGTAGGGAGTCTGCATTACATGTGCTAGCCTAGGACGGACCACAGTTAGATCCCCCAGCATCCCAGAAGTGATTTCTGAGTGCATGGCCAGGAGCATCACCTGAGTATCACCAGGTGATGGCCCTAAATGAAAACCATAACAAAACAATTTTCTCTATGTCCCCTCAAAATACTACACCAATAGAGTATGACTAACATCTTTTTAAGCAATCACCAAAGTGGTTCTGTTGAAGAAAAAAATTACTTTGTGGAAAGAAAAATAGTCATAATATAATAATATAACTATAAGAATAATATCTGAATCCTCATCATGAATCCCCATCCTCATCTATCATGATCTTTTCTACCTTCCAAAATATTTACAAAGTTTCCAAATAAGTTCATCAGTAAATAAATTTAGTTACCTTTTCCATCTAGAAAAATCTGAATGAAGCTATCCAAATTTTCTTGAGTTTCTAATGTTTTCACCAAATTTGAAAAATGAAAATATGAGGTGATTACATCCTTAGGATTTCTGTAGATGTACACAATCTGAAGGAGAAAGAAGAAGCAACTGTAATATTTCTTAACTCTTTGCACATTTTCTTAAACACAAATATGCTATCAATGCATGATAATATCATTTCATAATGGAATTTTATATATTCAAGATTTTGTGCTATTTCAAAAATTGGGTCAAATAGTAAATCACATATCTTTTTACATATGCAAGAACACAGGATAAAACTCTAAATGTGAAAATTTTCATGAATTTAATGTAATAAAAATTATTTTGAAGTGTCTATATTTTCCTTCCATAAACCTTAAATGATATTTGATATACAACCAAAGTTTCATTCAAAAGAAGTGCCTAAAGAGAAAACTACTTCAAAGATATTTTGAAGGCCTTAAGAGACAGTACAGTTTGTAGAGCTTTTGCCTTGCACATGGCCAGATGGGCTTAATCCCCTGTAATCGCTTTGGTTCCAGAACCCATGCCAGAAGTGATACCTAAGTATAAGGACAATTTAGTAGGCATTCAGCACAGTTATGCAAGGCCCCAAAATTAATAGAAAAATTATACTAAAATAATTATCTATTAGCAAAAATACATAAAAATAAGTCTACATGTAAACTATTAAATTACTTACAAATGGATCAAAGATTTAAATATATAAGTATAACATTGATATTAACATTATCTCCCTTTTCTTGGTGAAGTATTAGCAATCAAGAAAATTTATATCAAATAACAAACACTTCTTTCTATTTTATTATTTAACATTGAAATTGATAGTACTAAAAAAACAATTATAAAAACACATGTGATTAGTAGCAGATTGTTATCAGAATATGTACATGAAACACTTTCAATCAAAATAAAAATTTAACTAAAGCCACAAAAATTTTATTGAATTTGCCCATCTCTCTTCACTTGTGCTGTATGACACATTTCCCTGGCTTCCATGCACTGCTCTTCCACCCAATTTTCAAATCCAAAACAAGTGAATATTGTGCTCACACAACAACTTCATTATTCAGCCCCACTAAATATAAGTGTATATGGTTTTGACAGCTTGCTCAAGTATCTCCCACAATAACCTATTATGCAAATGGATTATTAGTTATCTGTATAATACTTAAATAGCATATTAAAGCAGAGATTGTGACATTAAAAATTATAGGGACTTAATACTTGCTGCATTATAAAAAAAAGTTCATATTGCAGATGCTTGGTGATCTAAATCTCAAGTCACAGTACACACAAATCTTTTAAAAAAAGAAGTAAAAAGAATTCCCATGCTCTAGAAGACAGGGATGCTACTATAGACAAATCT
Source organism: Crocidura indochinensis (assembly GCA_004027635.1). Taxonomy (NCBI): domain Eukaryota; kingdom Metazoa; phylum Chordata; class Mammalia; order Eulipotyphla; family Soricidae; genus Crocidura; species Crocidura indochinensis. The sequence continues at coordinate 17,225 of PVKC010001493.1, forward strand.
TTGAGCAAATACAGCTTCAAGCCTTTCAAGGTGGAACTTAAATGGAAGAAAACCCTATAAAGAAGCAACATAAAAGAGAATGTTATTAAGAAGATACCAAGCTGGAGATACAAATCCTTGACACCTGAAGAATTCAAACTAAAAGAAACCCAAATAAAAGCACACCAAAGAACATTCTAATCACAATGATGAAAACCAATTATACACGTAGAATACTGAAAGTCTCAAGATCAAGATGAAAATTGACATACAAAGGAGCATTAAAACTTTTCAGTATGTGCCAGAGTAGTTGCACAAGCTGTAGGGTGTATGCCTTGAACATGCTAACCGAGGACATACCGAGGTTCAACCCCTCACAGTTCCATATAATCCCCCAAGACAGGAGTTTTTTTCTGAGTGCATAGCACATAGGCAGGAGTAACCCCTGAGTGTAACATGGTGTGACAAAAACCAAAAAAAATTTTTTCAGTAAATTATTCACAAATCTATTCTCCAGGTCTAAAAGCAGTAGTAAGACATAGTGGAAACACACATGCGCGCGAGCACACACACACACACACACACACACAGATTAAGTTGAATGTCTTTCTAAAGATACTTCATGAAAAAAAACCTTATTCAGATTTGAAAGAACAGCTTCACAGATAAAGAACAGATCATAAATTTGTAGATCCAAAACCAAGCTTAAAATAAAAACTTAATGGGCTACATCAAGGCAATACAAGCACCACAAATATGGCAAAAATTTTATTACAATTATCTCTCAATGTCAATGAACTAAATGCAACAATTAAGAAACAAAGAGTGGGGGCCGGGCGGTGGCACTGGAGATAAGGTGCCTGCGCTAATCTAGGACGGACCGCAGTTCTATCCCCCAGTTCCCCATATGGTCCCCCGTGCCTGCCAGGAGCGACTTCTGAGCAAATAGCCAGGAGTAACCCCTGAGCGTCACCGGGTGTGGCCCAAAAACCAAAAAAAAAAAAAAAAAAAAGAGAGAGAGAGAGAAACAGAGTGGCAAAATGGATCAGAAACTTGAATCTACCATTGTAATACCTGCTAGGAACATATTTAGAAAGTCAGAGAAATTTCAGGCTCAAAGTCAAAGTTTCATAGTCTTTCAAATAAACAACTTCATCCAAAAGCAGGGATGCCAGCTAATATCAGAAAACAGTTTTTAGTGTCACAAGGTTATAAGAGACAGTACGAGTCATGTATTAAGTTTCAGGTAAAAAATTATAAGTCAGTTAGGGTCATTTCTTAAAATTAAATTGTTTTGTACATCAGGAATAAATAATACTCCTTAATATATATGTCCACGAAGAGGTTGAAGGAAAATGCTTAAAATATCTCCTCATGGACTTAAATAAAGACATCAATAGGTATACTGCAGAGACTGAAGACTTCAATTCAATTCTTTTACCTCTTGATAGATCAACCAGACAAAAACACAATAATGATAGATGGGCTTTGAAAGAAAATATAACAAGAGAGACTTAGATGATATGGATAGGGCTTTCATATCCTAAAAGTCAAATACACATTCTTCTCCAATGCACATGAGACATTTTCCAAGATAGACCACAGACTGGGCTAAAGAGAGTACTTCTATAAAGTCACAAGGATAAAATTATATCTACTCTATTCTCAGACCATGAATCACTGATTATAGATGTGAATTCCAAATAGAAATGTAGAAATAATATTAGCATTTGAACAATGAACAGCTTACTACCATACAATCCTTTCAAGGCAAGAGAAAAAATATAAATATTCCAGAAAACAAATGAGAATTAGGACTCAAAATATGAAAATCTGCAGAAAACAACACAAGTGTTTAGAAGAAAATGTATAGCATTGCAAGCATTCATAAGGAAGATATGAAAGAATACACAAATAATTACACAAGTTTAAGTCTTTGGAACATCACCAAAAAAAGAGATGAAAGAAGGTAGGTAGAGGAAATAATAAAACACAGAGCAGAAATTAATGAACTTGAAAAATTCAAAAAAATTCAGTGAAATCAAGAATTAGCTATATGAAAACAGAAATAAGAATGATAAACCAGAAAAAAGTCTTCATCATAAGCTCCGTTCCTGGACCTGTGTAGATACCAAGATCTCTAGATACAGAGGTCTGATTTTACCACCCATGAGGAGCTGAAGCCTTCTATACACCACAAGGCACCGAGGAAAGAGTAAATGAACATGCAAGGAGTCTATAGTTATTCCCATGATAGTATACTTCAAAGGTGGAGAAACCCTGTAGGTTTCAGGCCAAGGGAATTCCCTCTCTAATGTCCCCAATATTTACTTTGCAGGAAAGAAAGCAAGAAAAAAAAAAGCACAAAATAATCTTTTTTTTAAATCTATCTATTTAATAATTTTGTTTTGATTTCCTTGTTCTGGTTTGGATATTGAAGTTGTTGTCTCCATTTTTAAATTTTATTTCTTCTTTTTCTTTTCTTTTCTCCTTTTTGCTCTCTGTTATGTTTTTCTTTTTATGACCGTGGTTATTATATGGTGCTTGCCTTTATTGCTGTAACGCTTAATTTGATATGGTTGTGGTGTTTCACTTCCTTTTTCCCTTTCCTCTCTTAAACTGAGGTTGAGAGTCTCTAAAAGGACTTCGTCCATTTTTGGTTTATTTGATTTTTATCCCATTTTATTGCTCTTCTTTTATTCAAACAAAACCACATAACTTGAACTATCTAGTTCCACCTCTCAAATAGAAGGGGAAATAATGAAGGGTATCAAGATCAAACAGTTGTATCATTACTCAGTAGTAAGCTAGACACAGAGGGGACCACTTATACTAGCAGCTGGGGAGGTGAGAATGGTGGATATGGGATGCACGATGGGAACAGGGGTAGAGGGAAGACTACTTTGGTGATGGGAATTCCTCTGATACATTGTTAATATATACTGAAAATATTACTGTGAAAGATATGTAAGCCACTTTGCTCAAAATAAAAATTATAATAAAAAAGAATTATAAACCATTAGTAAGTCACAAAAAAGGGAGAAAAAACTTAATAAACTGAATCAGGAATGAAAAGGAAGATTTTATACAGATACTAAAGAAATATAAAATGTAACCAGAAATTACATTGAGAATATTCATGCCATAGATCAAGAGAACTTTGAAGAAATGGATACATTTTTGGACTTTTATGAACACCCCAGATTGAATAAAGATATTCTGGAATATCTGAAAAGATCTATTATGATTAAAAAATTGAAGTTTGATAGTAATAAAAAGCCTCCCAAAAACAAAATACTAGGTCCAGATAGATGCTCTAATGAATTCTTTCAAACCTTTAAAGTTTGCTAATCCTTTTTAGAATCATCCAGAAAATTAATGAAATATAAACATTTCCAAACATTACATACAAAAGCAGACAGAAATATAATAGAGTGAATTACAGGGCTATATCTTACAGATGAACTGATCCTAAACAAATTCTTGTAAAAAGAATTCAACAATGCATCAAGAAAGGTGATACACCATACCATGTAGGATTCATTCCAGAGATGAGGATGGTTTAACAGATGCAAGTCACTCAATATAATATGAACATAACATAATATATACATATATATGTAACAGAAATTATAAAATTCATATTAGTATGCCAATAGATGAAGCAAAAGCATCTATTCATGACAAAAACTTTCAAAATGTGTAATTGAAGAATCTTTCCTTAATGTAGTCAAAGTCATTTACCAGAAACTTATTATAAGCATTATATTCACTGGAAAAAATAAAATCCATTCCATGAATATTTGGCATATAAAAAGGCTGCCCACTCTTACCATTTCTATTCAGTTTAGTGCCTGAAGTACTTGCTATAGAAATAAGGCTAGACAAATTTAACAGTGGCATTCAGATATGAAGGGAATAAATCAAGCTCTCACTGCAGATGACTTTATTCAATATTTAGAAAATACAAAAGATGGGAGCCGGGAGGTGGCGCAGGAGGTAAGGTGCCTGCTGCCTTGCCTAGGACAGACCACGGTTCGATCCCCCGGTTCCCATATGGTCCCCTGTGCCTGCCAGGAGCGACTTCTGAGTGCATAGCCAGGAGTAACCCCTGAGCGTCACTGGGTGTGGCCCAAAAAACAAAAAAAAAAATACAAAAGATAGGAAAATCATATTGTATAGTAAAGTGACAGCAACTCAATTACTGAGTAAAATTCTATGTCCTTTTTATATAAACAATGAAAAGAGAAAAAGAAATGAAAATCAATTACCAAAATTTCATAAAAAAAGAAGTAGCTATAATTAACATAGATTTACTGCTTACTCTCATACCTTATCATGAAATGGAAGTTAAATAAAATTTTATAAAAATATCATTAAAAATTGGGGTCAGAGAGATAGCATGGAGGTAAGGTGTTTGCCTTGCATGCAGAAGGACAGTGGTTCTAATCCCGGCATCCCATATGGTCCCCTGAGTATGCCAGGAGATATTTCTGAATATAAAACTAGGAGTAATCCCTAGCACTACTGAGTATGACCCAAAAACTAAAAAGTCATTAAAAATAAAATGAATAGAAAAATATATAATATAGTAAAATGTCTAGGAGAAAAATATGTATATAAAATTTTCAGGACAAATTGAGAACAACTGATTTTTCAAAAATATGTCTATTTTGGAGCTCAGAACTTTATACTTGGTATATACATTGATCATGAAATTAAACTTTTAAAACAAACAGCCTTAAAAACCAATGTTTTCCTATGTAAAATTTAAATAAGTTTGAATTGAACTGAGGTGTGTGAGCAGCTAGGGGTTACAGACCTTGATTATTAAAGTGCCATTTTGAATTAAACTTTTCTGTGGCTGCACATTTTTTCTAGTCAAGGAGCCTCACCACAACATATAAAGTACAAAGAAAAAAAAGAAAACCCTGGAACAGACTCAAGAGGTTATGGGAATATAAATGGGAAAGCTTCAAACAGAAATATTAGCACTAAAAACATTAGGTGATATGAAAACCTCACTGAAGTCCTTACCAGCAGACTTGCAGCTGCTGAGGACAGAATCAGCGAGATGAAAAATGAGCTTCATAGCACCTCCTTTCCTCAGAAGAATCTGAGGAGTCTTAAGATAAATGAACAGGAGATGGAAAATATCCTCAAACTAAGTGAACAGATAATAGTAGACATTTGGATAAATTTAACAGGAACAGAAAAAAAATCACTAGTGTCCCTAAAGGCCAACAAGTAAACTCCTATAAAAAAAAAAGCACTAAAAGACATCATCATGGGGCCAGAGCAGTGGTGCAAGTGGTAGGGCATTTGCCTTGACACGGTAACCAATGATGAACAGTGGTTTGATCTGCTGGCGTCCCATATGGTTTCCCAAGCCAGAAGGGATTTATGAGTGCTTATCCAGGAATAATCCCTGAGTGTCAATGGGTGTGACCCAAAAAAGCAAAAAAAGAAAAAAAAGCATAATCACTTAGACATTTTCAGAACTAAAGATTGCTTGCAGCCAATCCTGGACTCCTGAGAGTACCAGATTGTGGGTGCCCTTCCTGCAGGGACACCCCAGTTAAGATGTGATTATTCTTTCTTGGAGGGAGATGCAAACACAAAAATATGACGACAGACAGACAAAGACAGACACGGAGACAGACAAAAGTGGGAAAAGAATTTCAGCCAAGACTGAACCCAATTCCAATTTATTGAAACTCAAGGCCCGGCTTATATATTTATGTGGGCATAATTCTGCTCGTACCTATAGAACAGGCCTAACAGGATCCATAAGCAAATGAGATAATATGCAGATAATGAGATCGGTCTCTACTAGATCAAGTTAAACTGATAATGGAAACTATCTCCGGTAGGTGGGGTATACAAGTAAGGTGACCTTAAATGTTTGATTCTTGAGGCTACCTGTTTTTGATTATGGCTCTCTGTTTGGTGCCCTTAAAAAATTTCTCAAGGCTACCTGCAGGTGGGATATAAGGTGACCTTAAATGTTTTACATTTAATTCCTGAAATTACCTGCTTTGAGCAAAGTCACAAGGTCCCAAGTATTCTGCCTGTCCTAAAGGGCAAAGTCACAAGGTCACAAGGTATTATGCCTATTCTAAGGGGCTCCCTACACCAGGTAAGAGATATAAATAAAAGCGCCCAAAGGTACATTCTAGGAACAATCATAAAAACCAAAGGTGGAGATAGAATACTGAAAACAGAAGAAAGATAAAAATGTAAAATTACATACTAAGAAGTATCTTTAATATTTATTGCCACTTTATCAAAAGCCCAAAGCAGTGGTGGGATAGAGTGACAAAACTCAATGCTATGAATGCCTCTGCAAGAATAGTTTACTCAGCTAGACTTTAACTTATGTATGAAGGAGGAATATACAACTCCATGAATAAAAAACAGTTTAGAAACTTCACAGACTCAAAACCAATCTTACAAGAAGAGCTGAAGATTCTACTTTAAGGCAAGACAGGCCTCAGAAAAACAACAAAGTTCTACAAAAATATGACACAAAATTCCTTGGCAATAGTCTTCTAAAAGCAGAGAGCAAAAAATTATAATTAAGGGCTGATATACCTGATGAAAACAAATGCAAAGGTCCTCAACAAAATACTAGCAGAGAGATTACAACTCATGAATAAATTATTGCATCACGAACAAGTAGAATTTATCCCAGTGATGCAAGGATATTTTAACATACATGGTAGGAAGATTGCCACAAAGAAAATGAATGCAGTTAGGGTAATGAATGGTCCATGATAACTATGATGGTAGGAACAGATCGCACTGGACAAGAACTGGGCTCTGAAGGGGATAAAGTGATGTATATTGCTGACCTTAATTAGCAATAGTGCAAGCCACAGTATCAAAAAAGAAGAGAATGAGAAAGAGAGATTTGTTTTTTTTGGGGGGGGGGCCACACCCGGTGACACTCAGGGATTACTTCTGGCTATGGGCTCATAATTTGCTCCCGGCTTGAGGGACCATATGGGACACAGGATGATCAAATCTCGGTCGTCCTCGGTTAGCACACCAAGGCAGATGCCTTGGTATATGCCTGGTAGACTGTCAGGTATTTTTATCTTACCAAAAGCAATACCTATGACATACTTTTGCTTTTTTGTTCTTGAGACCATTGGGTACTAAATAATATGGCAGATGGGTTGAAAAAAGGCGAGGTGATGGTCTTCGGAGGTAATCCATATGCCGAATGTTGTATTCTAGGAAGGGAGCTCGGTCAATTGTTTCTTTCTTTTGAGTTTGTGTTCGATCTTCCTCAAAATAAATCAAACTCAATATCTGCTGAGTCCAGATGGTACCTGTAAAAACAAGTAATCTTTCTTCAACTCTAAGTTTATGGTTTTTAATTTTATTTTATTAAAACCATTGTGATCTACAAGTCCTTCATAGTTGAATTTAAGTTAATACAGTGAACAGGGCCATTCCCAACACCAATATCAACTTCTCTCCAACAATGGACCCACCGTTTGCCCCCTGACCTGCCAGTTTAACAGGCTTGTTTAAGTATAGATTGTCAAATTTTCGGTCTCTTGAGTTAAATATTAATATTTATTTACTTGTTTTTAATGAAACAAGAAAGTCTTTGTACTTATTTTTGAAGATTCAAGGTGAGTTCGAGAAGTACATATTCTAGAGATTATGGAGACTTCTCTAGAGTGGAAACAAGAAAGCAAAGAATCAGAGACAACCAAGATATTTGTTGAAGGGAGAACACTGGCTTCAAGTATAAGTCTATTAGTTAATTTTTAATAAGTTTCATATTTAATTTAACATGCTAAGGCATTTTGAGCATCTATTTTATTATATATGTTTTGTAGACTTATGAATGTATCTAACCTTGTAAGTAATTTACATTAAAATTGAAAATAATAAAATTAAAAAAGTTCCCTTTTTCTCTTTGGAGTATCATTGTTCTCTAATTTCTTTACAAAGACTCATACTAAACATTCCAATTCTTAATTTCTTATATTTATTCAAACTTCCTTTTTGTTTACAGTTCTATAGAGTTTTATTCTTTGTACATGGGCCTCGTTTCTTTTATTTTTCCTTTTGGAAATATAGGAAATTAATTGTTCAAGATCCCTTTCATATCAAATATTTCTATCTCTACATGTTGCACAAAATAAGACAGGAAATAATACATAAAATTCATGCTATTAGTTTATATTTTATTACCATGACAGAGAGAAGTGTGCTAATACATGGCCCCAAACTCTGAAACTTACCAGATTTAGGATATGTAATTATGAAGACATCATCATCTCTAATTTCAAAATCCTCAAGATTTTCTAGTAGTTCAATATCAACCAGAGTACGTTCAAAATTGTATCCTTTAAATTTCAGTAAATATGTATCAGTATCCATAATTATTCTCCTGTAAGTACAGAGAAAGAGAGGGTTCTTTTCATACACAGAACTTAATTATTATCTTGCCCTTACTGAGTGGTATAAATATTAAAAATTCCATTTATGCTTGGCATTTGTCATAAAATAGTTTAAAAACTCTGCAGATGTATTATTAATACTATTTTAAAAGGGGTAACCTAAATATTTGGAAACTAAAACAACCTTTCTAACACCTTACAAGGGAGATAATACCATAAGTCAAATAGGAAATCAAGATTGCAGAAGGTTTCAGAAATTGATTCCAGTTGTTTTGTTAACAAATGGCAAGTTTTGCTCTCAATTTGATCAGTGCCCTTGATTTTATTAACTAGATTATATGGTTTCTGACAACGTTAGAGCTTTTATTCTATATCACTTTCCAATAAATATATAAAACATTATTTAAAGGATATCCTTTATTTTTTTCTTTCTGATTTCTGTATATCCTTTTTCCATTTTTATTTCCTTCTTTTCTTCTCTTTCTTCCCATCTCTTAATCTGCCCTCCCTCTTTCCTCTTCTTCCTTTTCCTTCCCTTTTCATCTCTTGTTTAATCCTCTTTCTCATTTATTTAATTCTGTTCTCTTTTTCTTTTCCTTTCTTTCCTATTTTTAATTCTTTCTTTCTTTCTTTTAATTACATTTTATCTTAATGTTAAAAATAATCTTGTTCTCTGGACTCTTCTTAGGTTTATTGATGTGATTCAATTAATAATGGGCAAAATATACATTATTTGCTATAATTCCTAAATGTGTCTAAAACTTTGCTAATTAAAAATATAATAAATATAATATATAGCATATATAATATATAGTATGTTATAATTTCTAAATGTTTCTAAAATTTTCTATAATTTCTAAATGTTAACAACATATGTATGGTTCTATGATTTTTTATAGCAACAATTATATTTTATTTAAATTTTTGTTTGTTCAGAATTATATAATTTAAATGAGAAAAAATAAAAAGGTAGAAAAGAATTCAAAGCAGGTCAGCATTAAGATTAGCATTACAGCAGACACATACTACATAGGATAGCAACCTACATATGTAGGCCTCATTAACACATTGTTTAGTACTCAAGACGCAAAAGCTATGTGTATCCTAAAGTGCTCCAGCTATTATCTAACTCTAAAACCTTCATTTAACAAGGTCCAAACCTATCACTGATAAAATGCCTAGAAACTGAGAAAATCTCCCAACTCTGACACATTGACATCTCTTTTATTTGATTTATTAATTTTTTACTTTATTTTTTACTATATTTACCTATTTTTCTGCTCTTCTCTCTTATCTTTTGCTCTCCCTTAATATTTTTCTTAATCTATACCTAAACTAATTATTTATCTTAACTCAAATAGTCCTTAAGAGCTCAAACCATCCTATTAGGGTCAGACCTAATAATAACATCTTAAGAATTGATCACTAATAAATGTCTTTATGTGGGCATGAGTATATATAAAGAGGGCCCCTCTATGAGAGCCAAACCAAAACTTTAAACAATTCATGCCTATTGTGTACAGCCCCTCCTATATACTATCCCTCCTCCCCACTTCAGAAATCCTATTATCCCTTCACACACACCCCATTTACTATCCCATATCCCACCTTATTAATGCTCTTCACCCTCAATTCTTAACCCTTTAGGTATCAAGATCAACCTCCTTCCTGCCCTAATAAGCCATCATCCAGCTCCCATGAGAAGGGATACCACTCAGCCCAACATTTCTCCCAGCAAGAAACTACAACCAACACCCCTAATAACTCATGCTCTGTGACCCTCCTTCTCACCCCTCCCTAAATGATTAGACAGCGACTGTCCAACCTCAAACCCTAGATCCCAGACATAGAATCCACGCAGTTCTCCACTGCAGCTCCAGGAACCAAACTTGTTCGGAGACATTCTTAATAATGCTCTGACACCAACATCTGTCAGTTTTGATATGACATCCTGACAATGAGGAAATGACAACAACTTGATTTAAGAGCCGATCTTCTTACATCACCACCTAATGATAAGATGAAATCAGAAGACTTATCATTCTTTGATCTGTGCAAAGCCCAAAATTGCTATCTACAAAAGACTGACTGTAGCAACCATGACTGGGCAAAATTTATCCTGGGACCAATAAAAAGGACTCTAGACTTTAGCCTACAATCTGTACAAAAACCAAGATCTCTAACTCCAGATATCTGACTGATACAACTGCAACTGAGCAGGTCTTCTGAAAACAAAATGAAAGACTCTATCCTAGACTTCGTCCTAGGATCAGTGCAAAAACCAAGACCACCATCTTAAGACTGATTAAAACAACAGTGATGGAACAGAACTTCTAGAACCATAAAGAAAAACTGCATCCTAGGCTCTATCCTGTGACCTGTGCAGATACCAAGATTTTTAGATACAGAGGTGTGATTTTGTCTTCCATGATGGAATGGAAGGTTTCCATACACCACAAAAGGACCTAGGAGAGAGTAAATGAACATGTATGGAGTCTTTAGTTATTCCTATGAAAATATACTTCAAGGGTGGAGAAACCCTGAATCTCTTGGGCCAAAGAAATTCCCTTTCTGATCTCCCCAATATTTACTGTGCCTATGCAGGGAAAAAAAGCAGCACAAAATGATTTATTTTGGTTTTGTTATTGTTGTTTTTCATTTTTTGCATTTTGTTTTGTTTTTATTTCAGGACGGTGGTTTTTGTGTGGTTGTTGTCTATTGCTGTGGTGCTTTTTTGATTTTTTGTTTAATTTTTCTTTTTGTATTGTTGTTATGTTTCTCTTCCTTTTTCCTTTCTTCTCTCAAATTGATATTTATAGCCTCTACAAGGACTCTGCCCACTGTTTGCTTGTTTGCTTTTTGCCCCATTTTAATTTTTTCCTTCAAACAGAACCCCATAACTTGAACCATCTTGTTCCGCCTCACAAATTGAGGGGAAAATTATGGAGGGTAGCATGATCATTAAGTGGTAATAAAAAAGATCAGACTTAAACACAAATTCTAAAGCCAATGACAAGAGAATTGATACCCAATATACAAAAAACTATACACAGAGGGGACCACTTATACTAGCAGTCTGGGGGGTAAAGCAAGGGAATCTGGGATGGATACTGCGAACAGGGTTGGAGATAGGACAACTTTGCTGTTGGGAATTCCCCTGATTAATTTTCACTATGTACCTAAATTATTGCTGTGACAGATATGTAATCCACTTTGGTCAAAATTAAAATTATTATTATAATAAATAAAAATTAGCATCAATGTTTGCTTCTATATTATTTACACTAAATTTAGAATAATACTATTAGTTTAGTGCATGTGTATAGATGATACATAATCATAAATAATTCTATATTTTCAGGAACAAAATATACTAGCTTTGTCTGAGATATATGCATTTGAATATTAAACAAAATACTCTCATATTAAGAATAATAGGTTAGCAATCATATATTTTAGTAAATCACTTAAAATTTTTAATATTCAAGTCACTTAAAACACTCATAACACAGATAAAATTTTATTTTATTTACTAAAACACATTTTTAGTAAGGATTCACTTTTCTAGATTATGAACAAATGTACAGAACAAAGTTCTGGGTAATATGATACAGAAACACAATTTCATAATCCTACCATAATGGATATTTTTCATCATTTCTTACTGCTTTTTTAAGAAAGGGAGGTTCTAAGTTGTGCTGAGAGAGCTTGAGGTCACTCACTAGGAATTTTTAGACAACCCATAGCTCACACTGTGATGCGAGGGGAACTATGTGGTGCTAGATTCAAGCACCAAGCCAGGCATCTACTTTAACCAGTCTGTTACAGGTAACAGACCTGTAAGTTCATTATTTATGCTTCTGGTAATAAAGTTAGCAACAAACACAGAATATTGAGTGAAAGAAAGTCATGCTGGTTACTGAGAAAATGACTTTAATGGAAGAATGTAATTACTCACAGTTTGCAGATAGGTTGAAGCAAACTCCACTTCTGTTATAATTTTTAAGATGATAGAAATGGACGTATTGCTGATATATATAAACTCCCTGCAAAGTTTTCTTGACCAATAAGAAGTGCTTGAAGCATTCAGCAGGTAGCTCAATTTGGATAAACATATTGAGTAAGATTTTGTTGACATTTGAAAAAGCTTATCAGTTTTCTACATAAACAACAATGAAATCAAAACATGCAGTTATATAAAAGAACTGTAAGTATAGGTCATGTTACTTAACTTTGGCAATTATTCAGGAAATGAAAATGCACTTTAAAATGATAGCAACAACTTCCTTTGGCATGAATTTGGTTACAAACTAATTTTAGACACCTCAGGGTACTGATTATTCGTTACATTTTACATCATCCAATGTGAAACTATAGACAATTTTAAGAACATTGTATGGATATACCCCTGTATATGCCTTCATTTTCCATGAAAACATAGCACTGTAGTATTGAAGTGATGTCCCTCTACACTTATTTTATTTAAAGTAACATTAACAAATTCAGCCAATTTAGTGTTGTTTGCTTGCTTGTTTTGGCTTAGGGATATACCAGCAGTCAGTGCTCAAGGTATACTGACGTCTCTGCACTCAGAGATCACTGGTGGTCAGTCAACATGACCTTCTGTCATAAAAAGTTTTGAACTGTGTTGACTGTGCAAGCTAAGCTCTTTAGCAATGGTTCTATCTGATCTTGAGCCAGCCAATTTGGAAGAGTTCTATAATTGGCATTTTTTTCAGACCTGTTCTAAAATGTCCATTGAATTTACATTCTTTTTTTCTGTCATATGCAACCCATATAAGCTGCTCTCTGAGAATTATTCTCAGGTTTCCATTTAGCACATAATTTTACCCCAAGGTAAATTTTTATCCTTTAAATTCACACACCTTCAGTAGTATTAAAAGGAATTAGGCTGAGATTAACTTAAGCTTATAAATGTTCAACCATGTCTTGTTTCAATTAGTGTTTATAAGATAACAATCTTTTATTTGGTAAGTTTCACACATGAAATTGATAAATTCATGGGGTTTATTATTAGTCCAGAATTTCTGATTTTATGTAAATTTTCATGAAAATTATCTAGTAAGATAATATTTGAATGCCATAATAAATTTCCATTCTCTCTACCTTAATAGTACAGTGGTCCTCAAACTACGGCCCGCGAGCCACATATTGTATTTGTTCCCATTTTGTTTCTTCAACTCAAAATAAGATGTATGCAGTGTGCATAGGAATTTGTTTGTACTTTTTTGTTTTTACTATAGTCTGGCCCTCCAATGGTCTGAGGGACAGTGAACTAGGCCCCAGTTTAAAAAGTTTGAGGACCTCTGGAGGATAACAGTAGTGTGAAAAAGAGTATATACACATTTCCTGTAATAACATTACTTTCCTCATTTTTTAAATAGTTTTTATTGAGACCAATGTGAATTACAAGTCTTTCACAGTTATATTTAAGGTACATGGTGACAGTGAATTAGGACAATTCCCACCACTTATGTTGATCTCCCTTTACCCTTGTTCCCAGCTTGCTTTCCATGTCTCCATCCTTTGACCCCTGGATTGACAGTGTAAAATGTCTCTTTGTGAAAAGCTTGTTGTTGGGTTTTTTTTATTCTATTGTCATTGATTTTGGGTTGGGTATTTAGGTCTGATCATTATTTTATACTTTTTTCATTTCTACACAATTAGTGCAATTAATCCTGAAAGTGTTACTAACATTTTCTTTGTTTCCATATAACTCTGCAAACCTTAGAAAATAGTAAATTTATAAAAGTAGAAGTAGTGTCATTTTTTAAAATTGTTTACTGGGAGTAGTTGTCACAAGGTATGATGCTCAGAGAACCATGTGAAGTGCCTGATATCAATCCAAGTTCTGCATTTGAAAGACAAGGACCTGGATCCCTGACCTATCTCTCCAGTCCTGTAGTGTCATATTTAAATATAAAAAATTAATCTGAAGAAAGATTTTTTAAAAGCCATGAGTTATTGTGCTATTATAATGCAAGACTGCCTGTTCTTGTCACTTCATATCATATTTCATTATACGAATATTTTTCATAAATATATTTGAAGTGTTTGAAAAATATAAGTAGTATATCATTTTTGAAGATGTGGTAATTTTCTTTAGTGAACCCATTGGGACCAAGACTTTGTTCTTGGAGGTGGATTTTCTCACTTCAGATTAGCACGTATTTTATCAAAAGGATCCCTGATATTTTGAATTTGTTAGTTATCTGTTGTAATTATTCCCTTTTTCCCCGATCCATTTTACTTGTGCTTTCTCTTCCTTTTGAGTCTAGGCTAAAGGACTTGTCAATCTTGCTTATTCTTTTGAAAATCAAGTTTTGCTTTATTCATGCTTTGTATTGGTTCATTTTTATTTTTAAATTTTAGTCACCATGATTTTTTGTTTGTTTTTTGGGTCACACCAGGTGACACCCCAGGGGTTACTCCCAGCTGTGCACTCAGAAATCACCCCTGGCTTGGGGGACCATATGAAATGTGAGGGATAAAATCCTGGTTCATTCTGGGTCGGCCATGTGCAAGGCAAATGCCCTAGCGTTGTGCTATTGCTCCGGCCCCCTCACCATGATTTTAATATTATTAATGATGATTCCATTGATATGACTTTTTAACTATACTCTCCAGCAGAGTGGCCACTTCCTCCTGTTGTCTCAGCTCTACCATCCCTATTCCCAATATCTTTCTGTTATAGTAATCTTAGTTCTGTAGACTAATTCTCTTTCTGTTGTCTCTGACCATTTATTATTCACTTCATATGCTTCTTTATATATGTCAGAGATTATTCTATGTCTGTATCGCTCTTTCTGACTGATTTTGCTTAGCTTGTTGACCTTTTAGTATATTGATATAGAAAAATCACACAACTTTATTATTCCTAGTAGCTGAGTACTATTTCATTGTGTATACATATTGCAGTTTTATGAATTATTTTATATAATTAAAGGGTATTGATTTATTTTGAATTTCAGTGTTCTGTTATATATAAAATTCAGGAGAGTTTTAATCAATTACATTATATATTTAGTTCTTTATTATAGTTTATTTATATAGTTATGTTCAATTAGCCTATATTAAAATAATCTCAAGAATATTTGGTGTATAGAATGTATATTTTGGGATATATTTTGCCACACTTGTTGTGGTAGTGAAGGACATTCCACACTGGACTATTTCTCTGGGCACTTAGAATATTTCTTTTATTTTAACAATGTGATTAGAGTGTTGTGCATAATTGAATTTTTGTATTATAAAGTATTCTGCTTTTCACCCAGAGAACTTTTCCATCACCAATGTCACCAGTTTCCTCCCACACTCTTCCTGCATGCCTTTCCTGCTCTTCTCTCTCTTTCTCTCCCTGCTCTCTTTCTTTCGTTTTTAGGCACTGTGGTTTTCACTATTGTTAATGAAAGAAACAGTGCACATCATTTTATCTCCAGCCAACACCCAATTATTGTCCCAAGTTATAGAAGAAGTCTTATACCTCAATCCAAGTAGGATTAAGGAATGCCCATCTGAAAGGAGATGGTCAATACAAGGTTAATAAGATAAACGGGCTCAGTAACTTCCACCACTGTTAATTACAAGAAGGCAAAAGGGCACCAGCAGGCAGACAGGCAGGCTCTGGGGCCAAAACCAGAAGAAATTTCTCTGACCTGAGGTCTTTATTGGGAAGAGTTCCCATGGATGAGGAACAGGTAAGGATAGGTGGCCAATCCAGAGGTTCTTTTCAATTGAGTGTGACACTGATAAGCACATGCAAAGTATCCTGATCATAGTGAGAACCAGTTACTACAACAACTCCCCTTATTGATCATATAAAAATATAGAAATATGTGATAAAAATGGTGACCCAAAGTTATCTATCAACAACTAGAACCCCAATATATAGGCTAAAATGTTGGCAGTATTTTGCAGAGGTGCACTAAATAGTTGTGAAATAAAAAAGGTTTTAACCTAAGAGCAGGCTGATATTATCTATGAATCATCAGGTCATAACTTTAACTACAGGCTTCATGTCATCTAAATTGTCTAACCTCAAAGTCTTTCTTCAAGGTTTCAGGAAAAGTTCTTCTTATTACAGTTGACACAATCAGGCAACTTTGATTAAAAATATTGGGGTTTTCACAGGTACTATATTAATGTCAGGAGTCACATAGCATGTCCTGGTTTCATTTTACTATCAGGTGGCCTGACAATGAAACCTACCTCTTTTGCAAGCCATTACTATTTCTAGGTCATTGTTAGAATGGCATATGAGCCCACCCTGGGGCAAGGTGGTGGTTGTAGGTTTAAACCTGTGCTGGTTGTAGACTGATTCCTGGTGATGGTGCAGAAACCCGTGCCAGTTCTGATTATAATACTTGAGTGAAATTAAAGATTATACTCAGAAAAGTTGTATGGAACAAAGATGGACACTTGGTACTAATCAAGGGATATATGCAACAGGAAGAAATCACACTACTAAATATATACACATCCAATGAGAGACAAGCCAAATATCTAATACAATAATTGACAAATTCGAAAGAGGACATCAATAGTAACACAATAATTGTGGAGACCTCAACATGGCCCTGTCAACACTTGATAGGTCAACCAGACTGAAACTCAACAAAAGTACTAGTCCTTAAAAGAGAAATGGAAGAAAGATGCCTATGTATATAGAACATTTCATCCCCAGAAACCTGAAACGCATTCTTTGCCAGTGTACATGGGTCATTCTCCAGGATAGACCACATGCTGACACATAAAACATACCTCCATAAAATTAAATAGAGAGTAATTTTGCAGGTTACCTTCTCTGACCATAGGCTCTAAAATTACATGTGAACTACAGCAGGAAAAGAACAGAAGAACTTTAACAACTGGGAATTAAACAACTGAACAACCAGTAGATCCAGATGAAATAAAAAAGGCAATCAAAACTTTCCTGGGAATAAATGAAAAAGAATACATATGGTATCAGAGCCTATGAGACTGAGTAAAAGCTGTACTGAGAGAAAAATTTATAGCTTTGCAAACACATATCAGGAAGGAAGAAGGGACATACCTGAATAGTTTAATGGCGCAGCTTATAAAATTAGAAAATGATCAACAAAAGGAACCCAAAATAGGGAAACTGAAGGAAATAACAAAGCTTACAGCAGAAATCAATGAAGTGTAAACCCAAAAAACAACCCAAAAAATCAACAAAAAGAGAAGTTGGTTCTTTGAAAAAATAAACAAGATTGATAGACCATTGCAAAAGTAACAAAGAAAAAGAAAATCTTAACCCATATAAGAAGTGAAAAGGAGGAAATCATTACAGATATTGCAGAGATTCAGGTTAATCAAAGATTACTTTGAGAAATTCTATGCCACTAAACATGAGAACCTGGAAGAAATGGATAAATTCTTATAACATCATATGGTTGAATAAGGAGATTGTAGATATCTAAACACCCACATAACTATAGAGGAAAGTATAACTGTAATCAAATGAATACCCCCCCCCAAGAAAAAGCCCAGGCCTGATGGATTGACTAATGAATTCTTCCAAACCTTTCAAGAGGAACTACGACTAATCCTGGCCAGGCTCCTTCATAAAATTGATAAAACGGGAACACTTCAAATAGCTTTTATGAAACCAACATCACCTTGATATCAAAAACAGTTGGAGAATCTGCCAAAAAAGAAAATTAAAGATCAATATTGCTGATGAATACAGATGCATATATCCTCAACAAAATTCTGGCAAATAGGATCCAATGCCTTTTTTTTTTTTTGGTTTTAGGGTCACACCTGGCGGCACTCAGGGGTTATTCCTGGCTCCATGCTCAGAAATTGCTCCTGGCAGGCACGGGGGACCACATGGGGCACCAGGATTCGAACCGATGACCTTTTGCATGAAAGGCAAACGCCTTACCTCCATGCTATCTCCCGGGCCCCAAGGATCCAATGCCTTATGAAGATCATTTACTACGGTCAAGTAGGTTTCATGCCAAGAATGCAAGGATGGTTTAACATTCATAAATCGATCAGCAAAATACAAAACATCAACAATAAGAAAAATAAAAATCACATGATCATATTAATAGTTGCAGAGAAAGCAATTGATAAGGTACAACACCCATTCTTGTTAAAAAAAAAAACTCTTATCAAGAGGGGAATGAAGGAATCTTCCTCAATATAGTTAAGGTCATCTACCACAAGCCAATGGCAAATATTATCCTCAATGGAGAAAAAAATAAAGGTCTTTCCTCTAAAATTTTGTGCAAGAAAAGGCTGTCCTCTCTCACCAATCCTATTCAATATAGTGCTGGAAGTACTTGCTATAATGATTAGGCAAAGAAAAATAGATACCAAGGTTATCTAGATCGAAAAGGAAGAAGTTGGGGCCCAGGAGATAGCATGGAGGTAAGGCGTTAGCTTTTCATGCAAAAGGTCATCAGTTCGAATCCCAGTGCCCCATATGGTCCCCCGTGTCTGCCAGGAGCAATTTCTGAGCATGGAGCCAGGAGTAACCCCTGAGCACTGCTGAGTGTGACACAAAAACCAAAAAAAAAAAGAAAAGAAAAGAAAAGAAAAGGAAGAAGTCAAGCTCTCAATGTTTGCAGATGACATAATAATCTACTTAGAAAACCCTAAATACTCTAGCAAAAGCTTCTAGAAACAATAGATTCATATAGCAATATGACAGGCTACAAAATTAACACACAAAATTCAATGGACTTTTTATACACCAATAATGATAGGGAATAAATGGACATTAAGAATAAAACAATCTCATTCACATTAGTGTCACACAAACTCAAATATAATGTGATGTGATAAGAAGGAAATTATAAAACCCTGTTCCCAAAATAAAAGAGTACACTCAGAAATAGAAGCACATACCCTGCTCATAGATTGGCAGGAATAACATCATTAAAATGGCAATACTCCCCAAAGCATTGTACAGATTTAGTGCAATTCCTCTAAGGATACCCATAACATTTTTTTAAAAAAAGTGGTTAGAACACTACTGAAATTCATCTGAGGCATAAACACCCAAGAATAGTTAGAGAAACCCTTGGAAAAATAAATATGGGAGGCATACTTTTCCCAACTTTAAATTGTATTACAAAGCAATAGTCATTAAAGCATCATGGTACTGGAATAAAGAAAGACCCTCAGATCAGTGGAATAGACTGGAGTATTCAGAGAATGCTGCCCAGATAAATAATCAAATAATCTTTGATAAAGGGTCAAGAAATATAATATGGAACAAGGAAAGCCTATTTAACAAATAGTGTTGTCACAATTGGTCAACCACTTGCAATAAAGCAAACTTTGACCTCCAGCTAACACCATGCACCAAGGTCAAATTCAAATGATTTAAAGACCTTGATATCAGACCTGAAATCATAATTATATAGAACAACACGTAGGTAAAACATTCCAGGACATTGCAACTAAAGGCATCTTTAAGGAAGAAACAGCACTCTCCAAACAAGTCAAAGCAGAGATACAAAAATAGGACTATATTCATCTGAGAAGCTTCTGCCCCTCAAAGAAAATAATGCCTCAAAAGAAATAAAGCCACCCACAGAATAGGAGAAGCTATTCACCCAATAGCTATCAGATAAAAGCTAATATCTAAGATATACAAGGTACTGACAGAACTTAATAAAAATACCTATAACCCCATCAAAAAATGGAGATAAGAAATGAATACTTTCTCAAAGAATAAATACAAATGGACAAAAGGCACATGAAAAATGCTCCATAACACTACGTCAGGGAGATGCGAATCAAAACAATGACATACCATCTCACACCACAGAGACTAGCAAACATTACAAAGAAGAACAATCATTGCTGGCAAGGATGTGGGGAGAAATGAACTCTCATTCACTGCTGGTGGGAATGCCGTGTAGTCCAGCCCTTACGTAAAACAATATGGAGATTCCTCAAAAAACTGGAAATTGGGGCCGGAGAGGTAGCAGCATGGAGGAAAAGCATTTGCTTTGCATGCAGAAGATTAGTGGTTCGAATCCCAGCATTCCATATGGTCCCCTGAGCCTGCCAGTAGTGACTTCTGAGCATAGAGCCAGGAGTAACCCCTGAGCACAGGTGGGGGTGACCCAAAAAACAAACAAACTAACAACAACAACAACAAACCCTCTGGAAATTGAGCTCCATTTAATCCAGCTACTACTCCTAGGGACATATGCTAGGAACACAAAAAATGCATTACTAAATCCCTTTCTCACATCTATGTACATTGCAGCACTCTTTACAATAGCCAGATTCTGGAAACAACCAAGATGCTCTTCAACAGATGAAAGCTAAAGAACCTGTGGTATATATACACAATGGAATATTATACAGTCATCAGGAGAGATAATGTCATGAAATTTTCCTGTACATGAATGGACATGGAATATATTATACTGAGTGAAGTTAGTCAAGAGAGACAGAGAAGGGAGCCAGGAGGTGGTGCAGGAGGTAAGGTGCCTTCTGCCTTGCCTGCGCTAGCCTAGGACGGACCACGGTTTGATCCTCCGGTTCCCATATGGTCCCCCATGCCTGCCAGGAGCGACTTCTGAGTGCCTAGCCAGGAGTAACCCCTAAGTGTCACTGGGTGTGGCCCCCCAAAAAAATAAACAAAAAAAAGAGAGAGAGAGAGACAGAGAATAGTCTCATTCATCTATGGGTTTTAAGAAAAATGAAAGACATTGAAATAATTTCCAGAGATGAGCAATATAAGGACTGGTTAAAATATGAAGCTAACCACACAGAGTAGTGAGTGCAGTTAGAGACATAACTATGCTGAGGACTATCATAACAATGTCAGTGAGTGAGGGATGTAGTAGCCTGTCTTGAATTCAGGTGTGGGTTGTGGAGGAAAGAGATATGGGCATTGGTGATGGAAAGGTTGCATGGGGAAGGGAAGTATTCTTGTTATGACTGAAACCCAACTACAATTATGTTTGTAATCATGGTGTTTAAATAAAGAAATTATAAAAAAGAATAATATTCATGTTATACACATAATAAAAGGGAAAATGGAAAGAAAATAATCTGTGAAAGAAATAATAGGACAAACTTGTCCACTGTAATAAAAATATGAAGTACCTAAGAGACTACAATAAACAGCAAAAAAGAAGAAAAATTTCATTTAAAATGGAATAGTAAGAATCACAACAGCTTAATCAGAAAAAAGTATACAAGAGAAATAAATTGAATGACAGATTCAAAGAGCAAAACTAAAACTAAATATATCTTCCTATCGTAAAAGCTGTTTGTAGGTTTGAGGAGAAATAAAATCACTGTTATACAAATGATGGTGACATTTGCTATGATAAAACCAACTCTGCAAAAATACCTAAGTTATATATTACCCAAAAGGATCAAAAGGACAATTGTAAAAAAAAAAACCCAACTACTTGAAGATGACAACATAGCCCTTTCTATCAATGATTTATCTGAAATCAAAGAACTGAAGCCAACAGTATAAAGGAAATGATCTGTCCTGACAAGAGCAAGGAGTGAAATAAATAATATACATTCACTAATTGTATTGGAAACCTTAGTGCCTCAAAGGAAAAAAAAGGCAAATCGAGAGAGATTGAGGGAGCAGAAGAATGAAGAAGAAAAATAATAAAGTGAAAAAGAAATAAAAAAAAAGATGAGGGGGCCCGGAAGATAGCATGGAGGTAAGTCGTTTGTCTTTCATGCAAAAGGTCATCGGTTCAAATCCCAGTGCCCCATATGGTCCCTCGTGCCTGCCAGGAGCAATTTCTGAGCATGGAGTCAGGAGTAACCCCTGAGCACTGCCGAGTGTGACCCAAAATACAAAAAAAAAAAAAAAGAGAGAGAGAAAAAAAAAGATGAGATAAAATGGAGGAGCAAAGGAACAAAAAGAAAAAAGATGAGGAGCATGAGTAGAAGGAGATAGAAAAGGAAAAAGAGGAAAATAGGTGGATAGAAGATGACGATGAAAAAGATGGATTACAAAATGAATGCAAGAAAAGTAAAGAGAATAGAGAAGAGAAGAAGAAGAAGAAGAAGAGGAAGAAGAGGAGGAGGAGGAGGAGGAGGAAGAGGAAGAATAGGAGGAAGAGTAGGAGGAAGAGTAGGAGGAGTTAAAAAGTATTTAGGAATTAACCTAAAAAGGGAGATGACAGACCTATCCCATAAAATTTTTAATACAATTAATAAAGTAAAGACCTAAGAAAAGGAAAAAGCATTCTATTTTCGTGGAATGGAAAAATCAGTATTATCAAATTATTATCTTCACAAAACTACTAGAGAGATTCAATGCAATTTTCATTCAAATACAGACAGCATTCTTCAGGAACTGATATCAATCAATTCTATAATTTGTGTGGAACCATAATAGACTACATAGCCAAATCCATGTTTAGAAACAGGAAAATGGAAGGCATCTCATTACCTAACTTGAAGTTCTACCACAGAGCTATAGTGATCAACACAGTGTGGAATTGGAACAAAGACAGACATTCAGACAAGTGAGTCAGAAAGAGTTCCAGTGACAACCCCCTATAATATGGTCAATTAATCTTCAATAAAGGAGCCAAGAACTTGAAATGGATTAGAGACAATCTCTTTGACAAATGGTACTGGAACAATTGGATGTAAGAAACTAAAGACAGATTCTTGGGGGCCCGGGAGATAGCATGGAGGTAAGGCGTTTGCCTTTCATGCAAAAGGCGATCCGTTCGAATCCCGGTGCCCCATATGGTCCCCCGTGCCTGCCAGGAGCGGTTTCTGAGCATGGAGCCAGGAGTGGCCCCTGAGCGCTGCCGGGTGTGACCCAAAAACCACACACACACACAAAAAAAAAAACATTATGGACATTACTCAAAAAACTAGAAATTGAGCTCTCCTATGATCCAGCTATACCACTCCTAGGGATATACCCTAGGAACACAAAATTCCTTACTCACACCTATTTAAAATAGCCAGCCAGACTCTGGAAACAACCAAGATGCCCTTTAGCAGATGGATGGCTAAAGAAACTGTAGTACATATACACCATGGAATATTATGCAGTTGTCAGGAGAGATGAAGTCATGAAATTTTCTTATACATGGATGTACATGGAATCTATTATGTTGATTGACATAAGTCAGAGGGAGGGTTATAGATAAATAGTCTCACTCCTCTATAGATTTTCAGAAAAAATAAGACCTTATTGTAATAAGGCCCAGAAATAATAGTTAAAGATCCGAAGGGCCAGAAGGCGCAGCTCACAATTTGAAGCTCACCACAAAGACTGGTGAATGCTACTAGGAAAATAACTACACTAACATGTGTCATGACAATGTTAAAGAATGGGAGAAGTAGAATGCCTGTCATGAATACAGGCAGGGGTGGAGTAAAGAGAGGGTATTTGTGGTGTTAATGTTAGACTGGTGAGGGGGGCATTTTTTTTATGACTTATACCCAACTAAAAACATGCTTGAAATTATGGTGCTTGAATAAAATTTACTTTAAAACAATTGTAAATAAATTATAGTGCTTAAATAAAAATTTATTTTAAAACAATTGTAAAAAAATATAGTGACTTGCTGGGTACCCCATCATTAACAGTAGTACAAACCACAGTATCAAAAAAGAAGAGATTTAGCCCAAAAATCAAAATCAAACATAAAATTATGCTCAAACTTATAACCACAATGTTTAAATTTATTTTATTTTTTAATTTCTAATTTTATTTTAATTGTAATTTATTTATTTATTTATTTATTTATTTTGTTTTTTGGGTCACACCTGGCATTGCTCAGAGGTTACTCCTGGTTCTATGCTAAGAAATGGCTCCTGGCAGGCTTGGGGGACCATATGGGATGCCGGGATTTGAAACACCTTCCTTCTGCATGCAAGGCAAACATTTACATCCATGCTATCTCTCTGGCCCCTATTTTTATTTTTCAAAGATAGAAGAACGGTAACCCTTCCTGGGATAGGGATGGTGAAGAAAGCTATTCTTTTTTTCTTAACACTTTTAAAAATTAATATCTTTATTTAAAAATCTTGATTACAATTATGATTGTAGTTGGGTTTTAGTCATGTAAAGAAGACCCCACTTCAACAGTGTAACATTCCCATCACCAATGTCCCCTGTCTCCCTCCTCCCCACCCTACCCTGCCTGTATTTGAGACAGGTTTTCAACTTCCATCATTCATTCACTATGTTATGATAACTCTCAGTGTAGTTATTTTTCTAATTGCAATCACCACTCTCTGTGGTGAGCTTCAAGTCAGGAACTGGACCTTCCAACCATCCTCTCTATGTCTCTCAGAAATATTGCAAAAGTGTCTTTCATTTTTCTTAAAATCCATAGATAAGTGAGACTAATCAGTGTCTGTATCCCTCTCTCTGACTTATTTCACTCAGCATAATAGAATCCATGTACATCCATGTATAGGAAATTTTCATGACTTCATCTCTCCTGATGGGAGCTCAATTTCCAGTTTTTGGAGAAATCTCCATATCACTTTCCATAAAGATTAGACTAGAGGAAATTCCCACCAGCAGTGAATGAATCCTTTCTTCACACATCCCTGCCACCACTGCTTATTCTCATTTTTTGTTATGTGTCCCAATCTCTGTGGAGTGAGATGGTGGTATCTCATAATTGTTTTGATTTGCTTCTCTCTGATGATGATAAGTGATGTGGATTATTTGTTCATTTGCCTTTTGATCATTTGTATTTCTTCTTCGACAAAGTGTCTTTTCATTTCTTCTTCCCATTTTTTGATGGGATTAGATGTTTTTTTCTTGTAATGTTCTGTCAGTGTTTTGTATATTTTGGGTATTAGCCCGATATCTGATGGATATTGGGTGAATAGTTTCTCCTACTCAGTGGGTGGTTCTTGTATTCTCAGCACTATTTCCTTTGAGGTGCAGAAACTTCTCAACTTAACATATTCCCATCTGTTTATCTCTGCTTCCACTTGTTTGGAGAGTGTTATTTCCACCTTAAAGGTGCCTTTAGACTCAATATCATGGTGGGTTTTACCTACGTGTTATTCTGTATATATTATGGTATCAGGTCTAATCAAGGTCTTTTTTATTTATTTATTTTTATTTAATATTTTATTTTAACACCTTGATTACATACATAATTGTGTTTGGGTTTCAGTCATGTAAAGAACACCACCCATCACCAGTGCAACGTTCCCATCACCATTGTCCCAAATCTCCCTCCTCTCCACTCACCCCCCGCCTGTACTCCAGACAAGCTCTCCATTTCCCTCATACATTCTCATTATTAGGACAGTTCAAAATGTAGTTATTTCTCTAACTAAACTCATCACTCTTTGTGGTGAGCTTCATGAAGCGAGCTGGAACTTCCAGCTCTTTTCTATTTTGTGTCTGAAAGTTATTATTATTGCAAGAATGTCTTTCATTTTTCTTAAAACCCATAGTGGAGTGATACCATTCAGCATTTTTTTCTCTCTCTCTGACTTGTTTCACTCAGCATGATAGATTCCATGTACATAATGTGTAGGAAAATTTCATGACTTCATCTCTTCTGACAGCTGCATAATATTCCATTGTGAATATGTACCACAGTTTCTTTAGCCATTCGTTTGTTAAAGGGGATCTAGGTTGTTTCCAGAGTCTTGCTATGGTATATAGTGCTGCAATGAATATAGGTGTAAGGAAGGGGTTTTTGTATTGTATTTTTGTGTTCCTAGGGTATATTCCTAGGAGTGGTATAGCTGGATTGTATGAGAGCTTGATTTCCAGTTTCTGGAGGAATCTCCATATCGCTTTCCATAAAGGTTGAACTACACGGCATTCCCACCAGCAGTGGATAAGAATTCCTTACTCTCCACATCCCCGCCAACACTGTTTGTTCTCATTCTTTGTGATGTGTGCCATTCTCTGTGATGTGAGGTGGTACTTCATAGTTGTTATGATTTGCATCTCCCTGATGATTAGTGATGAGGAGCATTTTTTCATGTGTCTTTTGGCCATTTGTATTTCTTCTTTGTCAAAGTGTCTGTCTATTTCTTCTCCCCATTTTTTATTGGGATTAGATATTTTTTTCTTGAAAGAGGGGCCGGTGAGATGGTGCTAGAGGTAAGGTGTCTGCTTTGCAAGCACTAGCCAAGGAAGGACCGTGGTTCGATCCCCACGAAGTCCAATATGGTCCCCCCAAGCCAGGGTCAATTTTGTGTGCATAGCCAGAAGTAACCCCTGAGCATCAAACGGGTGTGGCCCGAAAAACCAAAAAAAATTTAAAAGAAAATATGAAAGTACTGAATGTAAGAGAAAGAGAGAATAGAAGTGAAAGGAATGAGGAAGAGAAGAGAACAGGAGAGAAGAAGGGAAGGAAAGAAGGAAGATAGGGGAAAAGAGAGGGCAGAGGGAGAGGTGAGAGTAAGGAGGAGAAAAGTAGGAAAGAAAAAAATGGAAGAAGGAAATACAGAAATCAGAAAGGAAAGAATAAAGAACATCCATTAAACAATCTACTATATATTCTATTTGAAAATGTTATAGAATAAAAGCTGTAAAGTTGTCAGAAACCATATGATCTCCTTATTAAAATCAAGGGCACTGATCAAATTGGAAGCGAAACTTGCCATTTGTTAAGAAAACAAGCGGGGTCAATTTCTGAAACCCTCTGTAACCTTAATTTCCTTATTTGACATGGTATTATCTCCCTTGTAAAGTGTTAAAAAGGTTGTTTTAGTTTCCAATTATTTTAGGTTACCCCATTTAAAATAGTATTAATAATACCTCTACAGAGTTCTTTAAATAATTTATGAGAAATAAATGTCAAAAAATTAAAAAAATAAAAAAGAATAAATGCCAGGCATAAATGGAGTTTTTAATATTTATAACACTTGTAAGTGCAAGACAATTATTAATTTCTAAATGTATGAAAAGAACTTACTCATTCTGTACTTATAGGAGAATAATTATGGATACTGATAAATATTTACTGAAATTTAGAGGATACAATTTACAATGTACTATGACTGATATTGAACAACTAGAACATCTTGAAGATTTTGAAATTAGAGATGATGATGTCTTCATAACTACATATCTCAAATCTGGTAAGTTTCAGGGTTTGGGGCCATGTATTAGCACACTTCTCTGTCTTGGTAATAAATATGAACTATTCCCATGAATTTTATGTATCTATTTCCAATCTTGTTTTTGTTTAACATGTAGAGATAGAAATATTAAATATGAAAGGACCTTGAACACTTAACTTGCTATATTTCCTATAAAGAAAAAATAAAAGAAACGAGGTCCATAGAAATGTACAAAGAATAAGGTTCCATAGAATTATAAAAAAATGAAGTTTGACTAAATATAAGAAATTAAGAAGTGGAAAGATTATTATGAGGCTTTTTAAAGGAATTAGAGAATAATGATACTCCAAGGAGAAAAAAGAACTTTCTAAATTTTATTATTTTCAATTTTAATGTATGTTACTCACAAGCTTAGATACATGAATAAGTCTACAAAATGCATGCAATAAATTAAAATCTCAAAGTGTCTTACCATTTAATAGCGAAACCTAGCATAAAAATTAATTAAGACTCTTACACGTGAAGCTAGTGCTCTCCCTTGAACAAATATGTTGGTTGTCTGTTTCTTTGCTTGTTTGTTTCCACTCTAGAGAAGTTTCTGTTCTCTCTAAACATGTAATTCTTGCTCTTACCTTGAATATTTATTTCAAAAAACATTCGAATAAAAACTTTCTTGATTCATCAAAAGCAAGTAAATAAATATTAAAATTTAACTCTCAAGAGACAAAAAATTTAACAATCTGTATTTAAATAGGCCTATTAAATTGGCAGGCCAAGAGGCACACTGGGTCTATTGGTGGAGAAAGGTTGATACTGGTAATGGAAATGGCCCTGATTCTCAATATAAATTAAATTCAACTATGAAGGACTTTGTCATTCACAATGGTTTCAATAAAATAAAATAAAATAAAATAAATTTAGTCAAAGTTGAAAAAAGATTACTTGTTTTTACAGGTACCACCTGGACTCAGAAGATATTAAGATTGATTATTTCTGAGGAATATCAGAAACAAACTAGAAATATGGAAACAGCTGACATAGTCCCCTTCCTAGAATACAACATTTGCAAAATAGACTTCCTCTGAAGACCATCACCTCGCCTTTTTAAGTACTCATCTACCATATTATTTGGTACCAAATGATCTCAAGAACAAAAAAGCAAAAGTATGTCATAGGAATTGCGTTCGGTACAAACAAAAATACATGCCATTCCCTTTTTTCCATTTGGACTAATTCAAAGCTCTTTAAAGTGACTATTCCCTTTAAAGGGATAGTTCTCTTGTATACATATGATGAACCAGAGACAGAATATGGAGTAGGTGCTTGCCATATGCTTCCCAGGATTACTCTAGAAGTCCTGGAAGTCACTGAGCATGGAAAAACTCTATTTGTTTAGGTTATTCATTAAACTGGTGACCAGTTGGGTCAATGTTTTCGGAAACTGGCCCTTGGCTTAATTCTCATCACTTGTGAGACTCCAATTATATGTAAAAATAAAAAGATACTAATTTTATGCAAATACATATTCTTTTTTTGGTCCCCATATTCACAATACAGACCTGCAAAGGGTCTGGGTTGAGGTGTATATGGGGTGCATTTACTGTACCTCCTCTTTCTATACAGTCAGTGTAAAGAACACAGCCTGTGATAAGAATTGGGAGGCCTTATTTTTTTCTTTTTTTTTGATTTTTTCTTTAACTTCTTTTTTAAACACCCCCTTCACTAATGCAACTTTCCCGCCACCAGTGCCCCCAAACTCCCTCCCACCCAACCCACTCCCGCCTGTATTCCATACAGGCTTTTCAGTTCCCTCATTCTGAGGATTGTTACAAAAATGACTTATATTTTCCTTAAAACCCATAGATGAGTGAGAATATTCTGCATCTATCTCTCTCCCTCTGACTTATTTCACTCAGCATAATAGATTCCATGTACATCCATGTATATGAAAATTTCATTACTTCATCTCTCCTGACAGCTGCATAATATTCCATTGTGTATATGTAACACAGTTTCTTTAGCCACTCGTCTGTTGAAGGGCATCTTGGTTGTTTCCAGAGCCTGGCTATTATGAATAGTGCTGCAATAAATATAGGTGTGAGGAAGGGCTTTTTGCATTGTATTCTTGTGTTCTTAGGATATATCCCCGGAAGTGGAATAGCTGTGTTGAAAGGGAGCTCAATTTCCAGAGTTTGGAGGAATCTCCATATAGCTTTCCATAGTGGTTGGACTAGACGGCTTTCCCACCAGCAGTGGATAAGAGTTCCTTTCTCTCCACATCCCCGCCAGCAATGATTATTCTCATTCTTTGTGATGTGTGCCATTCTCTGTGGTGTGAAGTGGTATCTCATTGTTGTTTTGATTTGCATCTCCCTGATGATTCATGATGAGGAGCATTTTTTCATGTGCCTTTTAGCCATTTGTATTTCTTTTTTATCAAAGTGTCTGTTCATTTCTTTTCCCCATTTATTGATGGGATTAGATGTTTTTTTCTTGTGAAGTTCTGTCATGCTTTGTATATTTTGGAAATTAGCCCCTTATCTGATGTGTATTGGGCGAATAGTTTCTCCCAATCAGTGGGAGACTCTTGTGTCCTGGGCGCTATTTCCTTTGAGGTGCAGAAGCTTCTCAGCTTAATATACTCCCATGTGTTAATATCTGCCTTCACCTGAGTAGAGAGTGCATTTTACTCTTTGAATATGCTTTTAGTCTCAATGTCCTGGAGTGTTCCGGCTACGTGTTGTTCTATGTACTTTATGGTTTCAGGTCTGATATCAAGGTCTTTCATCCATTTGGATTTCATCTTCATACATGATGTTAGCTGGGGGTCTAAGTTCAATTTTTTGCAAGTGGCTAGACAGTTGTGCTAACACCACTTGTTGAAGGGGCTTTCTTTGCTCCATAGGATTTCTTGCTCCTTTATCGAATATTAGGTGATTGTATGCCTGGGGAACACTTTCTGAGTATTCAAGCCTATTCCACTGATATGAGGGCCTGTACTTATTCCAATACCATGCTGTTTTGATAACCATTGCTTTGTAGTAAAGTTTGAAATTGGGGAAAGTAATTCCTCCCATGTTCTTTTTCCCAATGATTGCTTTTGCTATTCTAGGGTGTTTATTGTTCCAAATGAATTTCAAAAGTGCCTGATCCAATTCTTTGAAGAATGTCGTGGGGATCTTTAGAGGGATCGCATTAAATCTGTATAATGCCTTGGGTAGTATTGCCATTTTGATGATGTTAATCCTGCCAGTCCATGAGCAGGGTATGTGTTTCCGTTTCCGTGTATCCTCTCTTATTTCCTGGAGAAAAGTTTTATACTTTTCTTTGTATAGGTCCTTCACTTTTTTTTTTTCGGTTTTTGAGCCACACCCGGTGACGCTCAGGGGTTACTCCTGGCTATTTGTTCAGAAGTCGCTCCTGGCAGGCACAGGGGACCATATGGGGAACCGGAGGTTCAAACCGCACTCTGACCTAGATTAGCACAGGCACCTTATCTCCAGCACCACCGCCCGGCCCCTTGTCCTTCACATTTTTAGTCAAGTTGATTTCAAGATATTAGAGTTTGTGTGGCACTATTGTGAAGGGGGTTGTTTTCTTAATGTCCATTTCTTCCATATTACTATTGGTGCATAGAAAAGTCATTGATTACTGTGTGTTGATTTTGTAGCCTGCCACCTTACTATATAAGTCTATTGTTTCTAGGAGCTTTTTGGTAGAGTCTTTCGGGTTTTCAAAATAGAGTATCATGTCATCTGCAAAAAATGATAGCTTGACTTCTTCCTTTCCTATCTGGATTCCCTTGATATCTTTTTCTTGCCTAATCGCTATAGCGAGTGATTCCAGTGCTATGTTGAATAGGAGTTGTAAGAGAGGACAGCCTTGTCTTGTGCTAGAATTTATAGGGAAGGCTTTTAGGTTTTCGCCATTGAGGATAATATTTGCCACTGGCTTGTGGTAGATGACCTTAACTATATTGAGAAAGGTTCCTTGCATTCCCATCTTGCTGAGAGTTTTGATCAAGAATGGGTGTTGAACCTTATCAAATGCTTTGTCTGCATCTATTGATATAATCACATGATTTTTATTTTTCTTGTTGTTGATGTTGTGTAATATGTTGATAGATTTACGGATGTTAAACCAGCCTTGCATTCCTGGGATGAAACCTACTTGATCATATTGGATGATCTTTTTAATGAGGCATTAATTTCTATTTGCCAGGATTTTGTTGGGGATCTTTGCATCTGCATTCATCAGCGATATTGGTCTATAATTTTCTTTTTTCATTGCATCTTTGTCTGGTTTGGGTACAAGGTGATGTTGACTTCATAGAAGGTATTTGGAAGTATTTCCATTTCTTTGATTTCATGAAAGAGTCTTGCCAGGATTGGTAGTAGTTCCTTCTGGAAAGTTTGAAAGAATTCATTAGTGAAACCATCTGGGCCTTGGCTTTTGTTTTTGGGCAGACATTTGATTACCATTTTAATTTCATCCATCATGATGGGGGTGTTTAGATATGCTACATCCTCTTCCTTCACCTGTGGAAGATTGAAAGAGTCCAAGAATTTGGCGCTCTACTGGGGGAACTGTGGAGTGAGGGGACTCTATTTCTGTGCTGCTGTCTTTTCTGAATTCTTGGAGCTCTCCCCAAAGACCAGAGCCCTGGGAAGTGAATCCAGAGGTCGCTGCAAGCTGGGGCTATCAGCTGACTAATGAGTGAGTAAGAACCAGCTGGCTGAAGAGATTCCCAATTGGAGAGCTGGTTGCTCCTCCCATGAGAGACTCCACCCTGCTGCGCTCTACTGGCGGAACTGTGGACTGAGGGGACTCTATTTCTGCGCTTCTGTCTTTTCTGAATTCTTGGAGCTCTCCCCAAATACCAGAGCCCTGGGAAGTGAATCCAGAGGTCTCAGCAAGCTGGGGCTGCCAGCTGACTAATGAGTGAGTAAGAACCAGCTGGCTGAGGAGATTCCCAATTGGAGAGCTGGTTGCTCCTCCCACGGGAGACTCCGCCCTGCTGCACTCTACTGGGGGAACTGTGGACTGAGGGGACTCTATTTCTGTGCTGCTGTCTTTTCTGAATTCTTGGAGCCCCAGAAGAGCACGGAAACTCTGCTTTGCTTCACGGCCGTGCACTCTTTCTAACCAATAAACCCCATCACAACACGCAGGAAAAACCACACTACTGGCATGACAATGCGGAAAGCTCATAGGCAAACACTATGCACCGAGAATGAGGATGATGTTTTGGATGACCTTAAAAATCACAACCCTCTGTTTAATCTCTCAGATAAGGAACTTAAAATAGAAATATGGAATATGTTTGTAAAACTCCAAGAAAGCATAGATCGATCAGAACAGAACACAAAGACAGAACTCAAAAAACTCCAAACTGAAATAGCAGGCCTG